>JAXGGA010001373.1:0-155898 GCA_038373865.1 Uloborus plumipes | reverse complement strand
GGGTACAATTGATGAGCCAAATTTGAAAGAAATACAAAAATGTAAGGTAAAAAACGTTGGATCACTTGACATGGAATGACCCTTTAATACTGCTATTTTAAACAATTAATAACTCTAAAACTTATTTTTGATAGTTAATTAAGAGACTGTTTGATAAGGCTTACTGCAGAGTGGAAAATATACATTGAAAATTACTTTTCAGACACAAAATGATTCTTCTACATCAGATAAGTATTAGGGTGGGTCAATTTTTTTTTTTAATCGAAAATTCTTGTGATGGGAAAGGTTGTGTATTGGATTCAAATGTTTGTAAAACATAATAATGTAATCATACAAATTTAGGCTCCCAAATAAGCGCTTGAATTTTCCATAAATATGCTAAAAATAACATTTTAATTTCCGTTTTTAAATCTTTATGTATAATTTTTGCAAATCGCCAGAAACGAAAATCGTTGCATAGTACACACTGAAGCGAATTTTGTCACTTCGAGGTGAGAGATAAAGGCACCCCTGTCTCAAGGTGAATTGTTAGATGGTAAAAACTTGTAATACAATACCAAATGGCACCTTCAAATAGTCTGCGCCTGTGCATTGAGACTCCGAGGTATCATCATCATCATCAACCACATTTTCATGGCGGACATTTATGAACGTCGTCACGGATAAAATTCTTGAAACAGTGTTTTTAGTCTTGGATTTCACCTTGAGTGTATTACAAAAATGAATTAATTCCTCATTTTAATCTTCGAATTCTTGCGTAAGTACATACATTTCATCATGGTTCTAGAATTTCCTAAACATATTTACAATTATTTCGAAGTGTTCTTACGGAAATGTATCTTGTGAAACGGTTCTTTTCTGCTGCTTAGACACGTGTAGCAGCAGAGTTTGACACGAAAAATTGAACGAAGACAGAGTTTGAAAAGAAAAAGCTCTCTTTGCCCGACTTTTCTTTTTTTTTTTACATACATTTCTATTACATTCTTTTTTTATTATACGCAATTGACGTTATTGATAGCGAATGCTGAGTTCCTCATTGCCAAGCTTAACTTTTTTTTGTTCCATCAGTTTAAATGAATAGAACGCTAACATAGGTTTTGATTTTTAATCTGTCGAAAAACTTGACGTTTAATAAAACTGCTTTTTAAATACCCCTATCTTTTGTACCATAAAGATATTCAAAAGTAGAACTATACATACGTAGTAATATGTTACTCCAATTGAATATTTTTGACTGTTCCTGAAAGTGATCTATAAAATTCTTTCCCTCTTCATTCTCGATAGAGATAATGCTTTATTAAATGTCAATATCATTTTAAAATAAATGATTGATCTAAAAGTATACACCAGAGTTAAAGCACGGACAGATGAATCTAAGTCATGAATTCTTCTAAAATATGTTAAAAAGTCTGAACTGTGAAAAATGCCTTAAATTACAAGTTTCGATCATTTTCAGATCGAAATTCCAGGTGAAAAATGTACCAAAACTTCGTGAATAAAAACAATAAATAAAATAAAAGTAAACACACTTGAAAAACAAAAACGGACACATCACGGCGGGGGGGGGGGGGGGCTTGGGAATCTGCAATGGGGAACAATGAGGGTGCCATTATACTCTCCTATATGGTTCCATCTTTCACTCCCGGCGCACGTTGAGTTAAGGATGCCAGTTTTTTTACCTTAGATACGGATAAAATCTTGGCTCCCTGCTGGATGCCGCTACTGCTACAAGCGTTTCGCATTGAAAGGTGCCTATCGCAACCAGTAATTTTAACAGTGTACGATTTTTTACTCCTGAGAGAAAAACACTGATGTCGTATACTTTACTCTCCGCTGTGCCCTTGAAATGATGCCAAATGTGCAAAAAATAAAATGTTAATCATTATTTTAAAAAAAATATGATTTTTTTAATCACCTATAGCGAATACTTTCACCGAAAGATTATTTTTTCATGAAAAACAAATTAGTGTGATGTCGTTTCTGGAGTTTAAGATCCCATCTAAGGCAGGAATTCAAGTGAAACAGGCGATCGCATATTGCAATCGCTACTGGAAATGAATTACATTAGAACGTTTCTTGATTAAAACATCGTGACTTCAGCGTGAATTTTGCCTATGAAAAACGAGCTAGATAAAACGTCACAGCCTACTTGGCGAATAAGAGGAGATCGCTGACTGCTTGTGAGCTCTTACTGGCTCCACCCGTAGTGACGTCAGTGCGATTAGCATTTATTGCGATTGCAACTTATCCAAATTTGGAAATTTGCGATTGCAATGGTGAGTTACGATCGTCCGTGTTTCACTTGAATCCCTGCCTTTAAGTCTTGTTTAAATCCCACAATTGAAGGAGTAAGTGGATAAAGGTGATATGTGAGAATTTTTGAAAAACTTACTTTTTAGCATGGATGAAGGTGATTAGGGATTTTTTTAAAGCTTTTTCTGTTACGTATCACCTTAATTAACTTTTTCCTTCAATTGTGCTTGTGAGTGAACACAATTAAATACACATTAATTTGAATTTGTATAAATCTGCGACATTTAAATGCCACATATCACCTGTGTCCACTTGCCCCTTCAATTTCAATACTTATACCTTTTAAAGCAGAACATTTATTTCGCGTATGTCTTTGTTTTGTGATGACACTACAGCCTGCAATAATATGGAAATAAACATTTTATTTGCTGTTGTAAGCCTCCATCATGAGACAATTTTTCTGGTGGTTTTTGAATTCAACGTTTTTAAGCAATTTTCAAAACACATCGCTTCACATAGTGATTCAAATATTTTTTGCTTCATTCACAATCAGTAATTGCCTGTATAGACAGACTACTGTTCTATCCGGCTCCATTGAAAATAAACCAGTGCTAAATAATTGGCTTGTTTTCAAATAATTTATATTGTGAGCAGTACTTTATTAGCTATACTATTTTCAAGTAGTAAATGATTGCAGAAATTGCTGCCCGGCTCATGTAATAACGCTACCATACACTTGCAAAAAAGACTACGGAGGAAAAGCACGTTAAAGATTTGCTTTTACTTTAGTGCTTTAAGTCACTTCAAGATCCAACTTCAAGTAATCAATATATATTTTCTGAAATCATCAACTTAGTAGCAGTTTCTATTCATTTTGCACTTCATCATGCCAATTTATTAATACGATTTTATTAGTTTCACATGTAGGTTTCTTTATTTGTATGTATGTAACTCTGAATAAAAGATAAAATTAATGTTCTTCAGAAACATAACAGTAATATAACCATTCTTAATACTAAAGGCTAAACTATATTAACACATGTTGGTGTACTATAAGTGTTTCAGTTGCTTATAACTCTGAATAAAAGATAAAATTCACGTTCTTTGCAAATATAAAAGTATTATATTTAATACCATTATTAATACTAAAGGCTAAACTATATAACATGTTGATGTATTTGATAAGTGCCTGTAAACTTATAATACATCATGGTTTAAAGCTTTATAGCTTAAACAACTCTAAAAGCGTACTTTTTAGTTTTTGTAAAATATCATTTAATTATTGATAAAATAACATTCAATACATTATTTTGAATCTGTATCATTAATAAATTGATATTTTCTGCAAAAACTGAGCTGTTTTTATAGCTAGTTTTAATTGTTTTCGCCTGTTACTATTAATCTTTGTTTGGGGCAAAACGATTTAACTCATCACCAAACTCGATTCTGTTATTATAAAAAATGTGCTAGTCGCCTTAAAACGGTAATGTATTTTCTACTTACACTTAAGGAAATCGTAAAACCGATATTACTAGACTCTTCTTATGAGTTGTCCCCTCTAAATTAATATCCGGTTCTTCTTATCACTACAAATTTCATTCCTATTAAAAAGAGAGTAAGCATTAAATTTAAAAAAAACACTGATCAATATCGCTACATTCACTTCCCCCCATTTGCTCGCTTAATTATGCGCGATAAACATCATTAATATTTGTCAGATTTTTTTAAACCTCTTTAAATATTTATTTTTCTACATAACTGCGTTTTTTATGGTTTTCACTAGTGTAATAATAAACGCGAGTGTTAAATGCGCTAGGATAAAGTTAATGACAAAATAATTGATTTCGCATTTTTCATTTCGTGTCTGTTAGTTGCTTTTTTGGTGAGTGGATTCAAGAGTTGCTTGGATGGTTTTTCTATTTGACCGAAACGTTTTGTGGTAATAGTAAAAGTTTGTGACAATGATTAATATTCCACCTAAAACCCTTTTTCTGTTTGATAAAAATTTTGACTTTTTCAAAAACAAAAGTAATACTTACAATAACTACCCATTTTATTTATGCAGTAATAGGTACAAACGTTTCGCTTGAAGACTCGAGAAAAAGGAAGCACTTTTTGGGGAGTGCATTCTAAAAGTGCTATTACGATTTTTTTTTCTTGTCTAAAATGTTCTCGATTAAAAGTAATTGTTTTTGACAATGATTTATATTCTACTTAAAATACTTGTTTTTATTTAAGATGAAATTGAATTTTGGAAAAGGAGTACTTATATTTCACTAGAATTGAGAACTTATCTTGCATTATTTATTTAAATATTTCATCTTTAAAAACCAATATTTCACTTTTAAAATTTCCACTTATACATAAAAATATTCATTTTAGATGTGTAGAGATAAATATTCAGGTGCTATTTAAAATGTCCTGACGAGATTTTCTGTTCCTTTTGTAACTTTTTGACTTTTATTTATTTTTTTTTCTGTAAAACGTCGTAACATTGTATTGTTTGAAAAATTCATTTAAAGTTATACTTCTGTTACTCTTACTTCATAAACTCTTATACTTATCTTAAACCTTTTAAAAGTTTCTCTGAAGTACTAATTTCATAGTGATTATTTTAAACTGATACTTTAAATCTGACAACTGTCTGCTTTATAATTTCATATTTGATTCAGTTTTTTATCGTAATATGAGCAGGTCGATCTTAAAACTGTTGTCTAATATGTTTTGAAAGATGTCATTAGTGTTTTTCACCAAATAAAAGTATTTTCTCCATATCGCTTGATATAAAATGACTGCACCTTATTTTTGTTTGAAATGCTTTGGAGGAAAATGATTTTCTGCAAATTTAACCCCTCCTACTAAAATCCAATTTTGTCAATACTTCACTACAAGAAATATCTTATTGTTTTTAAATGTATTGTTTCCTTTTATATACTTGTAAGAAATAGTTCAGACAATAAAACATTTGAAGGAATTCTAAAAGGGTAAAAAAATATTATTTGTCAGTGGCGTACATAGCGCACCCGCAACCCTTGCGGCGCGGGGGGGGGGGGCGCAAGAGGTTTGAGGGCTTCCGATCCAGAAAATTAGCACTAAAGGTTACACGGGGAAAATATTTTTTACATTTTAATAGGGGGGGTGGGGGCGCTGTTACAAATCTTGCTGGGGAGCACACCTTAGTCTATGTACGCTACTGTTATTTGTACTTTCAGATAACATTTAAAAGTAAGTTTTAAAAGTTCCTATTTCAGTATCTTTCCGTTTACTACCACTGTATTTTTTAAGGTGAATGGAAATTTATCTCTTTAACATATCTTGGTGTCGGTATCTACAAACTCCGTGGACGCGTTGGTTTCTATAAAATTCACTAGTGGAAAAACGGTGAAAAACCACTAGGCTATGTTATCTTTGCATGTTTTCCACAAATAGCTGTCATAAATTTTGTGACGCGCGGTCAATCTCAAAACATTTCAATTGTGGCAGAAGAACTTTGCCTATATATTTTCTGTTCGGATGGTTCTAAAATAACATTTTTGGAGGAGGGAGGTGGAAGGGGTAAAACAGGCAAAATATGATTCCACTGTAATCGTAATCTTTTAGGAAAGAGCAATTGGTAAACTTAAACATGTAGAAAATAATGATATTTTTGAAGATGATTTGTAATCGCTATCGTTAATCCAAATAATCTGCTGCTGTTATAGTTTTTAAGATATCAATTATTTTAAATGTGTTGCTCGGGATTATAATTATGAACGAGTACTGGTCAATAAGCTTATGCTCGAAAATTGTTGAACTAATAATAAAATTTTTAGTTAGTAAATAGATGTCATTAAAACAATGTATGGATTCTCAAACATGAACACATGGGGCAGTGAGATACAAAGGGATGTAAGTGAACTTTAGAAAGTTTTAAGTAAAATGCGTCGAAATTTTCAGATATGTAGGCTAAAATAACGTTTTTTTCTGAATCGTGTGATATAGCAAATCCTACCAGGACCACTAACACTATCTCTTTCCTCGAAACGAAGAAATTCTTTTACCATTTGTAGTGGTTATTTCCAAATTTTTACACTTTTTTTGCAGCCCATTGCTTTTTACTGCCTCACATGTAGTCATAACTTTGTTTCTTCTAGCTGGTTTTATTGCACAGGTATCTGTAATCGCATTAAAATATCGATTGGCAAAATCTTGTATTCAAAAATTATTAGTGAATGAATACTGATGAGTAAGCTTATGTTCTCAATTTGTTGAATTTATAGTCGTGTTTACAGCATATAATCAAATTTGTGCGTTGAAATAAAATTTCAAGGATGTCATCCAATCATTTATTCCCACTCAAAATAATTTCTCAAGTTCTTGAATCATTCAAAAGCAACCTGCAAAATCACACCAGCAGAACAGAGTCTGACAAGAAAACACCACGATTGATGATACATGCAATTTGGTAAAAATATCGACTCCGACTATTGCAAAACCCACACACATACATGCGCTGAAATTTCTCTGCGGCACAGACATCACTCTCTTCGATTCCGTGGAACATCCTTCAGCTGACATAGTTCTGTTCGAAACTCATTCCAGAGGCCTGGAACAAAGTGAGGAAAAGAAATGATAGCTTACCGGGGCGCCCCAGAACTTTCTTATCAACCTTGGCGTTGCCTTTGGCGTTGTAAAACGCATTGCTTAAACATGCTGGCGGCGGAAGATTAATGACTTTTGAGCCAGGACAGTGACATCCTTCTGCCAATGGCGCCATGATTAACGGTTTCTTAACAGAATTCGCTCACGGTTTATGGATTATTCTACGCGGACGATCGGGATGCATTACTTTGAGAATGAATCAATATTTTTCGCCGCTCTTTTCTGTTCGAATGCATGCCCACCATGAGCGTGAATTTTAATATTAGAATATATCTCACGAAAATGAAGGGTTTGGCGGGAAATATTCCAGTTCTGTGCTTTTCCACGAACAGTAATGAAGAGCCATTTTCTGTAATTTTGGTTCAATGGAAATGGTAATGGAAAATTTTAATTGTTCTTACCAAATACATGTTTGACTATTCACCTTAATATGTAGTTTTTAAAACTCCGTTGGTTAAGAACACTTTGTTAAAAAATACTTATGAATAATAATTGTTTTAAATTAGCTTTTTTTCTTCTTGAAGTATTCTTTCTTGGCGTCTCCGTGAAGTTTTGCAAAAAGAATTTACTTGTATTTTTTTCTTGACCTTCCATTAAGAATTCTTTATAAACTTTTTTCTAAAATCCGTAATAGAATAGAGCTTTTTGAAAATCCTTTATCATTTCTCAGAAGACAATTCTTAATGTCAGAGCTATTCTAAAAATAATTTTGGAGTGAAAAATTCCAACTGAAGAATTTGAAAAGGTGTTTACTTTTTCCAAAAATCTTTATCCCGTATTAGTGACAATAAAATAGCATCTGCAGCGTTTCAGAAAAGGGTAATTATACAAATTTTTAAGCAAAATATTTTTCGTGACGGCGTACGCGTATTAACGTACGAGGAGAGTTCGGAAGAATAAGAGATCCTGCGTTCATGCTTGAATAAAATGAAAAAAAAAATCTAGTTTTTCCAACAATAGTAGCTCATAAAAATTAAGCACGAGACCAAAGTTGCTACACATACCAGACAAACTTTTTTTTTTTTTTTCACATTTTATTTTGGCATAAATTCAGCTGTCCCATTCCTCTTGACTTTCTCCTCAGAAACTGTTCATAAACAATTTCCCATTTTTCATTTTATACCTTTTCCCTTTTTTTCACAAAGTGTCACACTTCACCTTACCCCCCCCACCATGTCACACTAAAACATATTTATTTAAAAACTTGATGACGTCACACTTATTTTTAACCCCACCCTCCCCTTGTCACAAACTTATGATTTCACGAACTTCTCCCCCACGAAACTTTACGTCACTTTGGGACGATCCCTAATGTTAATCGTGCATTTTTTATTAAAACAATAAAGCGCATTATGGCTACAACTTGAAAAGATTTGTTTTTCAGTCGCACTTATTTTTTAACTGAAATTGATAAATACTTTTGTGTAAAAATATAATAGCATAAATACAACGTTGAAAATCACAAATGAGCAGGAATACTGCAGACACATGTTTTGCTGATACAAGAAACGCCTTTTGCAATGCAAAAAATTGTAAGCTTATGGATGCAATGGCGTTCTTTTTAACGCCAAAAGACGTGTCAGCAGTACTCCTGCGCATTTGTGCTTTCAACGTTGTTTTTATGCTATTACATTTCTTAATTTCGAGATTTCGTAGGCAAAGTAAAGAATTTAGTACCTTATTCAATTACACTAAACTAAACGAATATCTGTCATTGACTTCTATAATTTTTTTTGGTTCTTGAATTTTATTTTTGTCTTGTTGTTTTTTTTTTCCTTTGTATTGACTTTATACACAATGAAACGAATTTTAGTGTGTGAAGAATTCAAATCCCAAAAACGATGCTTTCATTCTTCATAACTACAACTTTCCCAATTTCACTGCATTCGCATTCGCTGCAACTTTCCAAAAATCATGCGAAATGTGCATCTGGCGACGATCGAATAACGGATGAGTGATACTTGTTATTCTGGAAGACACGTTTTCGGTGAATATCCGAAAACGATACTCAACTCTGTGTTTGAACATGTTTCCAAATGTACTTTCTGAGCTCGGAATGCCTTCCAATTTAATGCCGAAGTCAGAGTCGCTTCGGGGCTTGCTCATTATAATGGAGTACTTCCATTTCGTGAATTATTAGACTTGGATTTGGCATCGGTTTTGAATTCTTGGATTCCTTCCACGAGATCTTAAAAATGATGCCCCCTGGAAATATGTTTTATTAAAATGAATACTAACTAAACATATTTTGTCAGTTTGTTTTTTAAACTTAAAAGCACAAACAGATGTCCTGAGCTTTAAACAACTATGCCCTGGGCTAAGAGAAGAAAATTCTTTTAAGACTAGACACATAAAAGTAAACTAAATGTACTTGAATTACCCCTTATAAATTTTGCAACCGTATATCCGAGTAATTTGGGATGGGTCATTTTTGCGAAATTAGTACAAATCATGTCCAATACTTTTAAACTTACTTTTCCGTCAATTTAAACAATTAAAATCCATTAAACATGATTTTGATTCTTCATTTGATTGTACATAGTAGTACTGCGACATCGATGTCAAAATTTTGGAAACATCGATGTTTTTGTTAAAACATAGTTTTTGTATTATAAAAAGTGCTTTAGCAATCGGAAGAAAGGGAAAGCCTACAGCTTTACCCGTAATACTGACCTGAAAATGAACCATCTGATTTCTCTTTATTGCAATCTGTATATGAAAAAAAAAAAAAAAAAAACTTGAAAATTTACCGTGTATCCAGGATGCCCTTTCAAGATGTTTTTCTCAAAAATTTATTTTTTTAATCTATCCGAGATTTATAATGTTCTGCTAGATGGTAAAATATCCTTGACAACAAGGATAATTACATTGTTGATTTAAAATAAAACTTTTAACAACTGATTTGTTTGAAAAAAATGACATTACTTTCTGGTCCCCCTTATCTATACATGTATATTTATATGTATGTGTGTTTCTTATAAAACACATTTTTCGTCGGATTTCCTTCAAACTTTGCGCAGAGGTTCCTTGATGCACTAGAATTCCCATAGGCGAGGCTTTGAAATTCTAAAAAAATCAAAAAAGCTCAAAATTCAAACTTTCTGTCTCAAAATGGCCACTTTCTTTCAATTTTGAATATATAAAGTAATAAATATGAGCCTTTAAGCATACAAATTGATAAATTTAAACTCATTTAAATATGAGTATTTTCTAGAGCCGCTATATAGACAGCCCGACGCATCAAGATTAAGTTTCACCTTTTTGGATCCAATTCATTAACTT
Source organism: Uloborus plumipes (assembly GCA_038373865.1). Lineage (NCBI taxonomy): Eukaryota > Metazoa > Arthropoda > Arachnida > Araneae > Uloboridae > Uloborus > Uloborus plumipes. The sequence goes on along the minus strand of JAXGGA010001373.1, from coordinate 145,722 downwards.
TTACTTTCAGTTTTTTATTGTTGCGGAGTAGGGTTACCAGAAAAAAGTTTTGGCACATTTCTAAGTTTTGCCAAATCCACGTGCTCACAATAATTGCTCACAGTGAAAAATTACCAAAACGCGATTACTGGCCAGAAAAGACAACCACTCAAACACTTAAACTCGCGCTGGATCCAAAGTGGTGAAACTTAATCTTGATGCGCCGGATCGTCTATATAGGGGCCTTAGTATTTTCGAACAAAGATTATGATTAACAATGAATTATTAATTTAAGCCTTACCTATTTTATTTTAGCATGAAATAAGCTAACAACAATTAGAACTCATATTCTAATTATAATTCAACCGCGACGAAATGGCCGGTGTCAATCAAATGAGAAAACGAGTCCATTCCTTAAAATAGGTAGAATTTCTACCCATTCAAATTCCCCCATCAATTGTGAATCTCATTCCTCAATTTTCATCTGCGTATCACCCCTTCCTAAAAATGGACAATCCTGAAAAAAGGAGGAGCCATAGGCCATCTCTGCGAAGTTGAATTATACGTTTACTTTTTCGCCTTTTGTTGATGCTATTTTTCTGTTAACGCTTAACTTTCTGTAATATTTTAGTTCTTTTCAGAGTTTGTACCTAAAAGACAGATTAGTGCAATTTTTATATGCCCATGTGGATAGAATTCGTTTGAATATTTTTTAAAAACTATGTTGTATTGAAAAGTACCCGGGCTGAGCCGGGTAAGGATCTAGTATTTTATAAATGTATCTTTTAATGAATAAACGAATAAACCCAGGGTCATTCCACGTCAGTTCACCCGGTCATGTAACCCATGTCCTCGGATTTTGATAAAATTTGGTGTATTTATTATTTTTATGGTGGTAAGTAACCATATGAATTCTTTTGCCCAAATGTGATCTGGTTTTTGTTTTACAGACCGTCAAACTTTTCAAAAAATTGCATTTTCTGTCAACCGCTAAGCCTAATCTGCATGTATACGTATCTCTTCAGTAAATTGTGAGGGGTGCAGAAATCTTTCAATATTTCCAAAAATTCTCAGATATGTTGCTGAAAGTATGAGGATTTAATAAAAAAATACTTGAAATTTATATAATATAATTTTGTTTGAATGAAATTTGAATAAACTAGGTCAAGCATTTCTTTTCTTGTGCAAAACATGAGTTTACTTAAGCGGCATTTCACGAAAAGGCGGAGGTCCTATTCAATAATGGAAGCATTCGAACTGAGCCTGAAGGTGTGTTCTATCATTGCAAAGAATAAAATTAGTGGTTTTTTCGTTTTCTTGTTGCTGTTGCACAATATACACATTTCAGTATCAAAATTTTTGAAAAAAAGTTCTAATCATTTTCCTAACCTAAATTTCACTGAAAAGCAAACATACTTTTATTTTTAAGTGTATTTACAGCCCTATTATGCTACTTAAAAATCATCTTAATCGTTTATTAAGCAGAAAGAAAAGTGAGAAATAATTTATGACTTTAAAATTCAGTTGTTAAGTTCAGCAAAATATCAGATGAAGAAAAAAGATGTGCAAAACATGAATTTACTTTAGTAGCTTTCTATGAAGAGGCGGAGGTCATATTCAATAATAGAAGCATTCGAAATAAACCTAAAGGTGTGTTCTATCATTGCAAAGAATAAAATTAGTGGCTTTTTTTCGTTTTCTTGTTGCTATTGCACAATATACACATTTCAGTACCAACATTTTTGAAAAAAGTTCCAGTCATTTTCCTAACTTAATTTTCAATATTTTTTGCGTAAAAGAAGCATTGTTCATGCTTTACTAGCATAAAAACGCATTATATTTAGTTTTAATGAATTATTATTGTATTGAATGTGCGAAGAAGAGATAGGATAGCACAATCTTTAAAGTAAAAATAATAATTAAAAATGTGAGTTTCTGAATATTATCGGATTGTTTGTCTTTGAAGTGTTTGTGTGATCCTGTTTTCAGCAAATTTAAGGAATATACTGTTTGATATTTTAACGCTCAACCTTCCTTGCATTTGCCCATGTATCAGGTTTCTTCGTATTTTATCAAAATATGGGTCATAGTGATAAGAGGGATTAAGAATGTGAGTGGATTTTCTATTTTGGTTTGTTTGTTTTTCATTGGATTCGCTTATCAGGAAGGTTGGTTTGCGCTGATAAATAATAATAGGAGATAATTAAAAAGCTAGAGCCCCGGACAGACATAATTCAATAAAAATAAACTAGAAATTTCAGCATCCAGTTAAGAGCAAATACAGCTTTCGACACTTGCTATTGGAGTTTAAAAGAAAAAAATTGAAAATTTTCAAGTAAGTGACTATGCACGATTTGAAGCAAGACTATCTTTTACCTAAGAAAGGACTATTATCTTTACTATAACCAAGAAATGGTAAGATGTTAGATAAAATAACTACGTCAAACGGTCCGTAACATAAGATTCTGGCAGATGTTACTATTCTCTTTAAAAGGAGATTGAATATGTACAAAATAAGTATTCCGAATATTTAGTGATAACGTGACTTCAACAAGTACTGTCCGACGTCGGAAATGCAAGGAAGGTCGAGCGTTAAAATATCAAACAGAATATTCCTTAAATTTGCTGAAAACAGAATCACACAAACACTTCAAAGACAAACAATCCGATAATATTCGGAAACTCATATTTTTCATTGTTATTTTTTCTTCAAAGACTGTGCTATCCTATCTCTTCTTCGCACATTCAATACAATTATAAATCATTAAAAATAAATATAATACGTTTTTATGCTACAAAAGCATGAGCTATGCTTCTTTTACACAAAAAATATTGAAAAATAAGTTAGGAAATGACTAGAACTTTTTTCAAAAATGTTGGTACTGAAATGTATATATTGTGCAAAAGCAAAAAAAAAAAAAAAAAAAAAACGAAAAAAGCCACTAATTCTGTTCTTTGCAATGATAGAACACACCTTTAGGTTTATTTCGAATGCTTCTAATATTGAATATGACCTCTGCCTCTTCATAAAAAGCTACTAAAGTGAATTCATGTTTTGCACATCTTTTTTCTACATCTGATATTTTTCTGAACTTAACAACTTAATTTGGGAGTCATAAATTATTTCTCACTTTTCTTTCTGCTTAATAAGGGATTAAGATGATTTTTAAGTAGCATAATAGGGCTGTAAATACACTTAAAAATAAAGGTATGTTTGCTTTTCAGTGAAATTTAGGTTAGGAAAATGATTAGAACTTTTTTTCAAAAATTTTGATGCTAAAATGTGTATATTGTGCAACAGCAACAAGAAAACGAAAAAAACCACTAATTTTATTCTTTGCAATGATAGAACACACCTTCAGGCTCATTTCGAATGCTTCCATTATTGAATAGGACCTCCGCCTTTTCGTGAAATGCCGCTTAAGTAAACTCATGTTTTGCACAAGAAAAAAAAATGCTTGACCTAGTTTATTCAAATTTTATTCAAACAAAATTATATTATATAAATTTCAAGTATTTTTTTATTAAATCCTCATACTTTCAGCAACATATCTAAGAATTTTTGGAAATATTGAAAGATTTCTGCACCCGTCACAATTTACTGAAGAGATACGTATACATGCAGATTAGGCCTAGCGGTTGACAGAAAATGTAATTTTTTGAAAAGTTTGACGGCCTGTAAAACAAAAACCAGATTACATATGGGCAAAAGAATTCATATGGTTACTCACCACCATAAAAATAATAAGTACACCAATTTTTATCAAAATCCGAGGACATGGGTTACAAAATCCCGTTTTCCTGGGTGATTTGACATGGATTGACCCCCCAAGGACTCAATTGAAAACTCGAGATCTGAGAGAGAAGCTAAAGCTCTGGAGGTAGCTAAAAAACTCTTTTAAATTAAGTCAAAAATGTAGGAAACTCTTTGTATTATTTTCGTGATAATGACTTTAAAATGCATTCTAATAAGATCACCAAACAGGCCCTTCATTTAAGGGGGGCAGGGGGGTCAATTGCCCCCTTCCCTGACTTTGAGAAATCAATGTATTTACATATAAGTGGGCGGGGTTTTTGTTGTTTTCTGGTGAAATTATATTGTGTTTTTACCCTTTGCTCCCCCCCTGGAAAAACATGAAATGACGTCCCTGTCACCAAACGAAATAGTCTGCATCGATCCCTCATCGAAACAGCTCATGTCATTCATACGATGTAGTTTTCCTTTTTCCTGATAGGGCTTGACACGTGCCAGGGAAAACTGAGATCAGAGGCATGGAAAATCCGTTTTTCATTACTGGGAAAAATCCTCCGTTTTATTGTTATTTTCAATCGCGAAACTTAAGACTTTGGGGGAGAAGAAATCGAAACGACAATTGGATTTAGTTCGCTTAGCAACGTGAGAAGCGAAAGTTAACGAATCGCCTGCTCACGTTAATAAAAATCATGTTTTTTTTTTTTTTTTTTTTTTTGTTAATTTGAAAAATGTGATGGGTTCCGTGTGCAGGAAATAGATGAAAGTTTCTCGTAATTTAATTTAAAGATGTGTAATCCTGTTTGGTTCAAGTTTAAATACTTTAAGACCTTCAGGATTCAATTAGCTTTGGCGGTGTAGAATAATTGGGCGTCGATATAAATAACAAGAAAAATGAAAGGTTTATCAAAGTGAAGTTTTCTAAATGCAGATGTTTTTGAAATGGAAAAAAACAATTTTCTTTTAAAATTTTCATTTCCAGAAAACACAATTAGTTCTACAAAAATAATACTTTACCAAAATCAAAAGAAATGTGTAGAAGGCATTAGCTCAGATGCAAAAATGGAGTCCCTTCACGCAACGTCACAGGTCGCGTTAGGTCACGTGTCAACTGGAAAGCCGATGTAAGCAACGGGGATGAAGCGTTGAAAGCATTACTGAAGAACCGTTCTTTTTCTTAACAAAATGTGTTGCTTGTGGATGCACTAAGGTTGCAATTGAAGTCAATTGCAAGGAGAAGTTATTTTTCATATTTCCTCATGTAAATAAAGATCATTTAAAAGTTTTGTTCATAAAAATAAAATGAGAAAACTTACGCCAAAAAACATTGTTTTTTGCAGATGACTTCGATGAAGAATGCTTTAAGTGTCAAAATTTCACCAAAAGATTACTAATAAAACAAGGCGCGATCTCTACAAAATTATTTTTTTTTGAAAGAAAAGAAAAGGAGAGCTTTAAAGTGTTTAAATGCTTCATCGAGTCAAAGGGCTGTTTTTTTTTTTTTTTTTTTGGAAAATTAAATTGTTTACCCAAATGTTTTCATAAATTTTACATAACATTGAAATATATGAAATCCCAAGCTAATGCAAATCAACCAACGAAGCTCTACAGATAAGTTGTAGATTAATAAAGTTGTTATTTATTTATTTTTTTTAATGTCGATGTAAGTTTACAAAAGTTTCTTTTCTTCTGCTTGCAAAAAAAAAAAAAGAAATCAATATAGCATTTTTAATTCGTACAACTTTTCCTAACAGGTACATAAATATACAACGCAGAACAATAGAAGTTTTTCGAAAATTATATGGAAGAAAAAGTTCACGTAGTTTATTGTCTTTATTTATAACTATTATTATTTGTTATTATTTTTATATTAATTTAATTCTTTTGCATTTCATTAAAAAAGAGCATATTTCAGCCAAATCTTCATTTTACTACTTCCTTTACTACTTAAAATTTATAGATATAAACATGTAGCATAAATGAATTATTTAGTGTATATGAATATTTCTCTGGCCAATATTTAAAAGACCTGGGTCTTACTATTGCTCTGCGGAGAAAATATACTTTAGTTAATATAAGTTGAAAAAAGAATATAAATCTTCTGTTTCAAAGAAAACTAATTATTTCAACTGTTATTTTGAATATTAATTTTGAAGCATTCATTTTGCTATTAACCACTCTAACAAAATATTTTTTCTTGTAAAGCAATTACATGTTGAGAAACTGGAAATTTATTTAGCAATGTTTTCATCCCATTAATATGCTAACATTTTTCTCAGCAGTAACGTACATAGACTTCGGTGCGCCCCCCTCGCAAGATCTGTACATGTCCCCTCTCACCCCCCCCCCTCTTTTTTTCGATCAACAAAAAAAAAATCCGTGTAGTGTTATTTTTCCGTATTGCATGCCCCGAAACTTGTGTGCCCCCCCTCCCGTGCCGAAGGGCGCTATGTACTCTACTGTTTCTCTGTATACATATAATAAAAAGTTTTTAAAAGCACAAACCTGTTGTATATCGTTGAAAAAAAAATCTTTATCGAAGAATTCAAGAAGCAAATAGCTGAAAAATATACATATATTGCTAAAACGTACAGTTGTAATTTAATCACAAATTATTGGTATTAATTAACAAAACTTTTACTGTTTTATCCAGTACTAGTTTATTACTAAGTATAAAATGCATTTGGTTAAAAATTTTGGTAGCGTGAAACATCACTTAGATACCACTTAACATTTACACTATTTCATTAGATGGTACTTCTATGAATAAAATCTAAATATCCTTAGTTTCGTAATGGCAGAGTTAAAATTTCTTAAAAATATATTACATAAATACATGACTGAGTATATATTTAATGGTTCTACACTAGACATAGAAAACAAATTATAAAGCTCATTTGATTAGTGAAAAAAAAAGAAAGAAAAGAAAAGAAAGAAAGCAAAACAGAAGTTTCACATTACGTCCTATATTTTTTCTCACAAAACCATGGGTATTTTAATTGTATTTGCACAATGTATTCACATACAAAATAATGTTTTTAGAAATGCATATATTTTAGAAAAAGTCAAAATTTCAATTTTAGCAGAAAGTCATTTTACTATACAAGGAGAAATTTAAAATATGTATTCATTACAAAGAACATTTTTTAAAAATAAATTAAAAACAACTTTTTATGCTGTTTTTAGACTCTTAACTGACACTTACAATTTTTTTTTTCTAAAATTACCTCTCTCATGCTAAAAAAAATTCAGAGAGAAATGAACTAATAACAAATATTACGAAGTAACAAACATTAAAAGTCAACTCTAAATAAGAGATTAAAACTAAATCAATCTGACCTAAATCATAATTAGAAAGATTAAACTAAACGTAAGTACTATATTATTAATTACAAAAATAACGCAAATAGCCAAAGCAAACTAATTTTGATCGGCCACCTCCAGTTAAAACTCAATAAGAAAGCATGCTAACAAAGCAGCGATCCCAGCCGACACGTGACATCCCACTGTGCGGCCCTCTAGCGGTGAAGGGACTCCATTGTGCTATTTGACCGCGCTAAAAAACTATGCATTAGTTCACCCCAAAATAAAAAATATGTACGGAAGACTTAACTTCAAATTTGAAAATGGTTTTATTTCAAAAAAATTAAGGAATTACCTCTTACTCTATTTAAATATAAATAAGAAACTTGTGCAGAAAACAAGACTTGAAATAAAAAGATTTACAGCGCACATGCGTTCAAATATCATGCATGTTTATATATATACTAGTTGACCCGGCAAACGTTGTTTTGCCATATAAATAATTTCCTAGTAATTTCTAGTGTTGACAAAAAATAGCTTACTTATTGTAAGTATGTATGTATGTATGGTAGAATGTGTATATTGTATGTATGTAAGAATGTGGTATATGCGTGAAATAAGCATGGAGCGCTGTGAACGATGCGGGAATATAAAAATAACAAAAGGCAAACATTATTTTTAAGTTATTATAATTTATTCCTTAAAATTATATATCATTAATTAAACAATTACGACAGTAACACTATTAAACAATATCAATCTCTTAATGCTATAGCGTGAACAATATTTTTTGTTAGTCCATCTTTAGCTAACACAAACAAACTGGATGGTTTACCCACTCGAGAGCATGCCACGTATAATTGTCCGTGTGAAAAACATGGTGTTCTCAAATCTAAGCCACTAACAGACATCGTTTGACCTTGGGATTTGTCGATAGTCATTGCAAATGCCAATCTAATCGGAAACTGAATACGTTTGAATTGAATTGGCACATCTGCCAAAGGAGATCCAACCTTTATTTTTTAAAAATTTGTGTCACTTTAATGGTCGTTCATATCCCCCCCCCCTCTCTCTCGCAGTGAAAAAAAACTTTACACAGCAGATTTTGCCTAATAACTCAACACTCATGGTGTTTGATACATTTTATTTGTTTGTAATGATGTTTTTTGGTCACAACCAATATGAAAATCACAAAAAATAGTTACTTTAATTTTTAACATATATTTATCTTCTTCAGAATTTTTGACTTTTAATTTTACCTTGAATTTGACGTAAATGCAAGGTATAAAATACAGAATTTTATAAAGGTACAAAAATTAACATAATATAATTGATAGTGTACATAATTTTTAAAAAAATAATATAAGTGCCGCAAATCAAAAACCATTTATTGCCACAATCGATTCAAAGCCCCCAAAAATGGCGCGAACGTCCATAAGAAAATTCTACAGCATCGAAGGACCCCATTGCCAATTTTAACAAAGATCCTACCAAAACTGTCATTTTGTACTATAAAAAAATATGGGGTAGATCCCCATGAAGGGATGTACCTGCATAAGGACATTACAATCATTAAAATCATTCAAAAAAAAAAAAAAAAAAACATGCAGCTGGGCCTGGATTCGATCTCATTCCATCAGGAACTTCAACCTGACGCGCAAAACCACTTGACCATCGGGTCGCTCATTGAAGTAAGGATTTACGATAACACATATTGTTTTAGTTCAGTAGATCAGATGTTATGTGCGAACAAAAAAAATTTATATGTGGACTACCCCTAACATTTAGGGGGATGAAAAATAGATGTTGGCCGATTCTCATAGATACTGGATAAGCACAAAAAATTTCAGCAAAATCGGTCAAGCCGTTTCGGAGGAGTATGGCAACGAAAACTGTGACACGAGAATTTTATATATTATATACAGTACAGAACCTTTTATCCGGGAACCAAAATACCGGGAAACCAGAAAACCGGCAACATTTTGTCGATTTTTCCGCCACTTTTTAAAATACGCATTTTCGGAAATTTCTAAAAAATGAAGTTTTTTTTTTTCTTTTCTTTTGAAATACCTAAATGAATATGAACGGTTTCTTCATAAATACAATATAAGTGGCATATAGCTCAGAAATTTTTAATATTGTAATATCTATAAGCACTACTGGATCGTTTTCTCTTCAGATTTTAAGATGCATTACTATTTGTTATAGTAACTTGGGTTTTATAAACAATTGGCAAATATCGCTTCGTAGCGATTCAGAAAACCGGGAAATTCAGTTATCCGGGATAGCTGTGGTCCCAAACATCCCGGATAATTGGTTCTCTACTGTATATATATATATATATATATTCCCACAAAAGGGAAAAATTACACGATAAACATGAACCCAAAATCGTAGCTTGTTATAAGTTAGTACTGAAAACGAACAAATTAATCTCAAAAAACTAAAAGAATTAAAAATCTTATTCAAGTTTTAAAAAAAGAGCTTTAAAATATCCAATCTTTAATACTTCGTAAAGCTGGCTGTCAGATTCAAAAAATATTTAATGTTTTTATTTACTTTAGCCACTTATTTACTTATTTATTTTCTTATTATTTTTCTTCTCTTTAAATTACTTCCTTTTACGTAGTAAAGGAAGTATTGTGATCGCGAAAAAAAAATCACTCAAATTTGGGTCTAAATTTTGATTTTGCTCACCCCCGAATGAATGTCGAGTAGTTTTTTCGACCTGTCAGCACGTGCATATGTACCAACCAACATATAAACAGCCGAAAAATCCTTTTCAACCACCCGTGAGTCAATTACGATGAGTTTTCTCGTGACGTCTGTATGTATGTATGTCGCATAACTCAAAAACTATATGCCGTAGAAGCTTCTAAATTGGTATGTAGGCTCTGAAGATGGTCTAGTTGTGCACCTCCTCTTGTGGTTGCATTCGAATGTTCCCAAGGGGGTGTTTTTCCCCTTTTTTAGGGTAAATCAGTGTTAATTTCAATGCAGACTCAAGTGATATGAATTGGCGCGACCACTTGGCAATATGTCGCCAAGCTATTGGTCGCCAAGTGTTTGACGCCAACTTGGCGACAAATTTGGCGAAAAAAAATATTTTTTGAATTTAGGCTCAACTACGACTATTGGTGATATTTTGCGAAAAATTCACTGAATGATGTTAAAATCGGCAATATTTAGAAAATTAACCATTGTAAAACATTTTTCTGCACTGTTTCGTGGCAGATTTGGGGTGTAAGTATTTAAATTGTTACCTTGCTCACTCCAAGCACTTTTTTTAACACTTAAGGCAACTACTAAGAAATTTACTCGTAAAAGGAAGTAGTGTGGGGTCTATACCAGATTTTTTTTTTATAAATCAACATTTGAGTGAAAAGTGTTGTTGAAAATATGTTGTTTTAACAAATTATACTGAATGCATATATCACACAACTACAAAGAAAGTGGCTATTTTTAAATTGGATTAGAATTAAAGATGTGCCCTTCACATTCTTATTTCCCTTTTTCCTAAAGAAGTTTTTTCGTGTGATTATGCACACACAATATACTTGAATTTAACATTGGTCTTGATGCTTCGGAACTTACTTCATAAATAATAAAAAAAAGTGAACTTAGAAAAAAATTTTAAAAAATTCTACGCTACAAGTCACTGCAGCAGAAATGAGCTCGCAGGTAACTCCTTTAAATTTCTATCACGGGCTAAGCAGTGGCGAATAACGCTAATATATACATAAATAAACTAAAAAATATGAGCCATTTTTACAAAAATGCATAGGAAAATTTTGCATAGCTTGTAAACTATTTTGTGAATTTAGGCTTTCCAGCTTACCTATGCTTTTATGTGGGAACTATTTTTTGTCCTAAAATACAAAAAGTGTCGGATTGCAAAAGAAACACTCACGCTCTGTGAATAAGGTTTTGTTTTTGTTTTTGTTTTTGTTTTTTTTTTTTCTTTTCTTTCATCAGACATTTTCAAAGCCAAGCCTCAATTGTCAAAGCTCTTCAATAACAGAGAATAAATGTGAACTGAAATATTTGTAGGGGAAACAAAAGCTCTATTTTCTAAATTTTCTTAAAACGTTGGCTTTTCTTTTATCTCGTAATTCTATTTGGAATCCAGGAGATAAATTCAATTTACAAATAAAACAATATTGGGCTTTCAAACCAATTTCTGATTTCAAATGACAAATGACAAATTTGGGAAAGAAGAAAAATTCGTCTATGCAAGTGCTTCGTTTATAAAATGTCGATGCATATTTTTGAGAAAAACCATGCTATCTGTAAAAGAGTGGTAATTTATGAAATGACGCAACGTCCCCATTAGTTTATATCAGATTTTCTTATAGTGTTGTCTGCGGAACCTTGGGCGTCTATAAGCTCGTACTACAGGGTTCGTAGTGATAGTTTGCTGAAGTGCGCAAAATAAGTGAAAAAAAATAGGGGTGTTTCCCATTTTTCAAAAATATTTTTTTTTGAAGGAGCACGGTGGAAAACAAAGAATTAATTACTTTTTTTCATAATGTTGACTAATTTTCTTTCTAAAACATCCTTAAAAGTCTCTCAGTCGCTATTTCATTTTCGTTGCTGCCTTCATAAGTGAACAAGTTGGTCTTAGCGAGGCTACTTCATTGACGAGCTCGAATTTTGGATCAGATTTTTCATCATTGCAGAGCTAGGGTTGATAGATATCCAAAATGGTTGATGCGTCTATCTAACTTTGCTCGAAAATTTCTTCATTTGTGACGTCATACGAGACCTCATTTCGTTTCAGAAATCGACCATTTAAAAAAATTAATAGGAGATAAATTGCTGGGGTAAGTATGTTCTGGCCCCATGTGTTTTTATTTTTTGCTCATTCTTTCAAGTTCAGGGACTAAAAGTAGAAATTTTGGTTGAAGTAAATATCTACAGTGCAGTCATAGGGTGAATATGAGTATTTCAGTGTCAAAAGAAAAAAAAGCACTGATACTCCAAAAGCACAATTTGACAAAAATTCAAAAACTGTTTGTGTACACGTAAACCTCCAATAACGAAGTGTCTTTTTTTACATAACTAAACTAAGAATTCCAAACTATTTAAAATCTACAGTGTCTTTTAGATGTCCAATGTCATCTAGGAATAGAAATACAGTCGAGCCCGCTTATTAGAATGTCGGTTAAAATAATATCCCGCTTAATGTAATACATTTTCAATGCCCCAAACCGTTGAAATGCATTATTTTGATCCCGGATAATGAAATATCCCGCTTATTACAATATTTTTTCGTGGAAAAATGGCTATTCTATTAAGCGGGCTCTACTGTACTATTTAAATGACGAAAGAAGACGGGGTTATGACACTCTTCCTTAGTGTCCTTTTGTTATAGCGAATCTATAATAGGAGTAAAAGCACTGAAATACAGAAGTTGAACCCCAAAAGTATTTTTGTCGCTTAAAACAGTGCAGAAAAATTACTCTGTTGGAAAAGAGGGCAGAAATCTTCGGTACATCCTCCCTTGCTTCGATGAGTTCTTAACTGTTTGTCGTTTGGTTTTGAACGCAAAGCTACCAGAGCTGCACAAATTTTCCATTAGCATATTTCAAATTTTAAAATTTGTAAGCAATAAGTAATTAATTTATCTGCTCCAAACATCTAAAAATGCATCAAACAATGCAATTATTTAAGATAAATACGCGAAAACAGCAATTATACGTTACGACAAAATTTATCAAAGACGTAGGAAAAAAGGGAAATTGCAAAATGTTCAACGCATTTGTGGAAAAGAAGGAATTATACCACGGACCTCTAATTTTTATGGGAATTATGTGACCCTAATGGCACCTTTTTCGCATTACCCATAATCGAAATAAAATAAAGTCGTTTTCGTCCCTCCCTAACACACATTACACATTAAGCATATTTTTCCTTAGTACGTTTTTGTAGCGCTATATAAAATCATATCAAAACTGATCCCACTTAAACACCGTTTTGTTCACAAATTAGTGTGTTATTGCTACTAAAATTTAAAAGAAAAATGATATTCATTCTTATGCGTTAATTTTGAAATACATTTTTATGACTCTAACATAAAATAATGATGCTAAGAAATGAAAGCTAAACAGTAGTTTTAAAAACATATACACAAAGCACTAAAAATAGAACAATACATAAATATATTAGAAAATACAAATTAAGTATATCATCTCATTCTCTTTATTTAAACACATTTTATACTAAGTGCCTGCAATTATTAGTGTATACAAGTAAAGGACTTCTATCTTGTATGCTGTTTAAATGTTATTTTTCCTGACCGTTTGTTGTTAAAATTTGTTCTAGTAATTTTCAATGGTTAATTAAGTTTTCTTTATAGTATTTTAATAGCGATCATGCATTTTTTTAACCACACAAAATTTTTTCCCCAAAATAAAACTTCTAATATGAATAAGCTTTTAAAAAAACGAGAAAAAACATAGAAGCAATTTAATCAACCCTATACAAAGACGCCTTTTTTTAAGTTCTTCAAAAGAAAATGTTTGCTTTTAAAGTTGTCTTCTGAAAAAGTAACATTTTAAATTTTAAAAATTTTGCTTCTTAATATGTCTTCTTTAACAACCTTCTTTACATTGAGAAATCTTTATCTCGAGTTTCATCAATCCTTACCTTCAATCAATTGTATTAATTCTTGAATTTATCAGTGTAAGTCCGAGGAAAAAAATTATATTAGTTTTGATGAATAGCTTCTTTCTTATGTCTAAAAGGGTGAAATGTAATCAGAAGCTTTGTAAATTCCTTAATTTCGAACCACCAGAAATGAGGGGGGGGGTTCCTCTCTTTCTTTTTTTCAGATGAAAATGTTCTACGTTTAATTGTTGGTGATGTTTTACCATTCACCCCAACTGATCCTATGTTCAGGCACTTTATCAAGAACCCGCTAGTTATCAAATGAAGAGAGAAACTGAGACATTAGCTATTTTTATAGCTGTGCTACGAGGAGAGGATGACCTTGAAGAGGCAATAGAATACTTTATTTTGTATTGGGCACGATAAGCGAGAACCCGCGAGCAGTAAAAACTACTCTTGCGCTCTCGTTGCTTTACTGTCAATTTTATATATTTTTCTGTAGCTGAACGAGATCTTCCTTATTTCTTCGCAAAAGTACATGATTTGTCCTTCATTGTAAAGTTTATCGTGCTGGTTAAGGAAAAAAAATAAACCCACAATCTAAATACTGTTTGATATTTTTCCGGCTTCCTTGGACGCATTTGCGCATGCCTCGGGTCTCTACTGATTTTGTCAAAATAAGGGTGATGGTGAAAGAAGAGAAGGAATGTGAGGAGGTTTTGCTTTGTTTTGTTTTTCGTTGGGTTCATTTATTTGACGCGTTGGCTTGCGTTGATGTGTTTTTTATTTGTTTTTTTAATTTATTCCCCCTTCTTAATGGCTCTAGAAAAATTAAATAATATTCGACTAAGCAGAAATTCTACCATGGTGCATTTTCTTAATCAAGCTGTGACCTTTCTTGAAATAGAACCTTTCAACGGTGCTAGGCGCGCCTTTCGAGGTTGGACATTGTTGCTTTTTTTGTTTTGTTCTGGTTTTTGTCAAAAAAACCTGTTTCTGTTTTTTTTTTTTTTAAATTAGAGGTTACTTCTTTACCTCAATGAATAGATTCGGAAAGCTAAGAAACATTGGCGTGGTTAGATAGAGCGTCATGTTTATAATGGGAAGCACCTAAGATCGAATCCGGGCCGTAACAAATTGTTTTAATCTATATTTTCTTCAGCAGAAATTGAATCTTATTTTCCATCATCATATATATTATTTCTCAAAGTTTTTTTAAGGGGGAGGAGGGACGCCATAACTTTAATCATGCTTCATAAAACTTTTAAAGTAAGACGTCATTTTGAAGATTTTTTCATCGCTATTAACATAACTCACGTTTTGCTGCTATTCAAAAAAATTACTAAAAAGATTGTTTTTGCATTCCTTCCGTCAAGTGCGAATGTCAGCTAGTTCTTTCTATTACAAAATAAAGTGTTCTATTTCCCATTCTAATTCACTCCATGGTGGAACTAATAAAGCGTTCCAGGAAAAACAATTTTGACCTGTTCAACAGCAAATTACAATAAAACACACATTACCCACTGTACATTTACGATAAGTTGCAACAAACAACAAAAACGTTGCGTAAAAATGAAGCAAAAAATACTTTTTATTGATTATTTTGTAGCTAAATCATCGAAGACATATCGCTTTCTGTCAGCATTTCACTTAATCCAACGCCTTTTTTTCTCTCCCAAAATCTTGTCACATGTGTCCCATAAAATTAAAATATCCCTTAAGTATTTATTCCTTCATTAATATCAGCATCATAATTAAATATTTTTTGCACCTAACTTTGGAAAGAATGATAAAGTAGCAAATGATTAAAGCGACACATCAGTGTCATAAGAATTTCTCTTTTTCAAGCAATAAGTGTCAACGGTTCAATTTATCGCGGGGGAAATTTAATTAATAAACAACTTAATAAAAAATAAATGAAGTCATCTTAGTAGTGATAGGAGAGGATATTAAAATGTGTCATGCATGGGGAAGACTTTAAATATTTTGCCAAACTGCGTCCGTAATCAGAAATATTTATAGTGTTTAAAATGTTTATCTCCTTACGTGTTACATTTTTATTTGTTTGCTAGCTTCTATTATTGTCATATAAAGAGAAAGATATAGATTTTTTTTTAATTTTGAGAAGGGAAAAAAAGAAAGACAGAAAAGAAAAGAAGTTATGAAGAAATAAAAGGGAAAAAAATATTTTATCCATTACTATTATCGTAGTTAGTTTTCTGAATTTATATCCGAAGTATGAACAAAATCCTTTTTTTTTTTTCAATTTTGATGATGTCAGATGTTATTTCAGTTGTGCTGAAATTTCCAACAAACTTATTGTTAAAATCTGGTGTGTTAATTTTACTTTCTCTACGGTGATAACTTACTTCCTGAGTGCCCAAGCTTTGCC
Organism: Uloborus plumipes; assembly: GCA_038373865.1. Taxonomy (NCBI): domain Eukaryota; kingdom Metazoa; phylum Arthropoda; class Arachnida; order Araneae; family Uloboridae; genus Uloborus; species Uloborus plumipes. Next base: position 129,688 of record JAXGGA010001373.1, on the reverse strand, counting down.
TTAAATTTACTAGTTGAAGCGTACCAATACTACGGTCTCTCGCTCATGTGCTAAATTTACGTTAGCTACCACTTTTATGGCTATTTCAACTTCACTAAAATAACTGTTTTCAGTTTAGGTTAATGTCTATGTCAAACTGATGAGCTCAAATTAGGACGAAAGCAGTTTCTAGACTGGCCTGTTGGTCTATTTCACGTAGCAATACATTAATTCAGAAAAATACTAGTAGCATCATGTTCTACTTTTTCCTTACGTTTATAGTCGGTTACTTTAAAATATTCGTATCAAGTTTAGAAATTTTGCTTCGTCGCCATGGAAACCGTACGGAAGAAAATAGTTTCACTCTTTTTTTTTTTTTTTTTGCACTGCTGTTGAAGCATTTCATTTATTTTATGTTTATCGAATTAGGCTTACGTTTTTATTTATATCCTCATGTCTCAGTTATTTCTCGACGTTTTCTAACAAATCTAGTCATACATTAATACAGCAAAAATTTCTAAGAAAACGTTGTGCTTGGTTTAACGTTGATTTTTTCAATGGAATAATAGTTTACTCACAAATCAGTTTTAACCGTTTGCATTTAACCATTGTTGCAAAAGCTAAGTGGGGAAAAGTCAGTAGCACGTAATTATGACAACCATCAGGGGAAAAGTGCGGAAAGTTTTAAATTAATTCTACTTTGAGCCGCCTACTCTTGTTACACAGGGTCTAGTTATTTATAATCGTGTAAGAATGTTTTTTTTTTTTTTCATTTTATTTAGGATGCTATACTACGCTGCAAGGTTTCTTGACACTGGCGTCGTGACGTCAGCCAATGAAAAACGAGCTAGATAAAACGTCACAGCCTGCTTGGCGAATTGGAGGAGATCCTTAACTGCTTCTGAGCTCTTATTGGCTCCTCGCGTAATGACGTTTAGTGTCAAGTTAAGTTGCTTTCAGGTATGCACTTAAGTGGGTTGAGGCAGGGGTGCTCAACAATTAGAGAGAAGATATGGAACAAACTGTGCAGTTAAAATTTTTAGATAGGCGAAGGGGTATTTTTTTTCTTATTTGAGGTGGGCTCTCGCTCTTGGGGAAATTTTGAGATAATGGGGAGCAAGGCTGAACCTCTGCTATTGAAGGGATGGATATCCCTGGTTGAAGACGAAATATGCTTCGTTAAATTTAATAGAAAATACATTAAAATGGAAAATACTAATGTCATTAGTTATGAATTATTAATGAAATTATGGATTTCTGTAACATTGCGTTCCCATCTCCTCATATAGCACTTAAAAATTACCATAGCAAACAAAGGCAAGTAAATAAAACATGATAAAATGAGATTGTAAATGTGCATTTATTATGATAAATATACCTTAAAAAAGACCGAAGGCATTTTCTTTTCGTGAAATAACTAATCTTATATTTAATTATTAAAATCCAGTTAGACTGAAATTTACTGAAATTTTAGCATTCTTTAAAAATGTCTCCCATTCTAGCGACTGATATTAAAAACTTCAAAGAAATGCATTTATTAAAAAGTCATTAATTAAGAAAAAGCATCATTAATCTCTTGTGTATAATGTCATTGCTTAAATAAATAAAGTGAAATCGATTTTGAATTACATTGTATTTAATGAATTTGAGGCGTATCTTTGGAAGTTTAAATTAAAAGCAATAATGTTTTTAAACTAAACTCGGAACAAAAACATTTAATTAAATCTCATAGATCTGTCTTACATAAATATTAAAAATTAAGTTTCCTTTTTAATTAAGAATTTTAATTAACTCTTTAAAAGTTGTGGACTCTGAGAGGATTCATTTTAGATAAAAGGAAATAAGGCAAAATAGTAGTATAGCTTTTTACAATCATTTAAAATCAGGTTAAAACTGAAGATAGGACGAACCTTCGGCCATTTCACCAAAGCTTCGACTTGGCCAAAACATGAGGTGTCATTCGATCGCTTAATAACTTGTGTTCGAAATTTTTATTTTACAATTCTAAGTACATATAATGTAAGCTAAACACAATTATAAAATATAGTAATGCACAGAAGAAAGTCATATTTTCTGAAACAAAATGTGTGTAATGAGCCCATGGCACCAAAAACTGCTGAATAATTAACGGTACTCGACTTGAAAACTTATTTTTTTACTTGTTTATTCTTATGTATGAAATAAATAAATTAAACTAAATTTAACATGAACACTTTAGTTGATTTAAAATGGAGCTAGTAAATGTGGAGTTCTTTAAACATTTCTAGTGTTGAGACTTACAAAAACCAGAAATGTTAATTTTCATCATCTACCAGATCAGAATTTTTTTGAGTCATATTTTATTTTATAGAGTTATAGTAATAAGTATAAGATTTCAGTTTTTGTTAAATTTTTTTTGTGGTTAAAAATGTAACCCGCTTTGTAAATATTGATCAAGAATTATTAATAATAGTCCAGGATTATAAAACATCCTTAAAATTACAAAAAGTAAATTGAAGCTTAATTTATATTTATTTGTTACTCAAAAGAAAATGCTTGTTTTTCATTTAATTATTTTTGAAATAAACTGTTCCAAAACTAATACTACAAAACTAAATATTTCATATAAAATAGAAATACTAAAAGATAACTATGGAAAAATGCATGTACACGAGTTCAACAAATTCAACTTAAATTAAAAATTTTAAAATTAAGAATATTTAAATATTTATTACGATATTAAGATATAATGTAAATAACAGCTTATTTCAAGTTAAATTATTATGTAACTTAAGTTTTGATTTCAGTTGGATTTATTATAAACATCAATTTGGCTGTAGAACTTGCTCTTCATATTCCAAATTATGCTTCATAATACTTATTTGCAACAAAGAAGTTATAAATGTTTTCTTTAATAGTACTACCAGTACAAAACAAAAAGTAATACTTCAAAAGTGAAATTAACTTTAGAAAAGGGAGACAGTAAGCTAAAAATGTTGTGTAACACTATGAACATTCAGAAAGGAAGTGCCGTATCATATCATAAACATTTATTATGCAATCAATGCTAAAACTTCAATATGTGAAGCAACCGAAATTTTGACTATTAGTTGGCCAAATCTTCGTTATTCGGCGCTTCAGTCAAACAGGTCTTCGTGCCATCTCTAGTTAAAACTGTTCATACAGGTTCTGTTAAATCGATGGTTCATGTTGAAAATGCAATGTAAATTTTTTTTTATTTTCCCTGTTTGCGTTACATATTTGCGAATTTTTGGAACTAATTTGTACTATTAAAAGTACACTGAGGCATCACAATCAACTTCTCTTGCGTGAAAATGCGTGAATATCAGGACATTCGAGATACCCAATACTTCACCAGAGTTCTTTTTTTTTTTTTTTTTTTTCAAAAAGTTCGTTTCTAAAATAATAATTAAATCGAGCGTTTTGACTCTATGATATCGTCGGCACCATGCTAAACTAACGAATGTCAAAAATCGCGTTTTTCAAGTTCAAATTTACAAATAATTATAATTAAAATGATACCTTTGAACGTTAGTTTTGCACTTAAAGGTATCTATAAAAGTTTAAAAATTGAAAATAACCAATCACGTCAAGTGGGAATAAGTTATATGCAGTGTTTTGGCTCTCATGAAAAGAGCCAATTTTCACATTCGTTAGTTTAGCACTAGCTGCGTGGCCCGGCTTTGCACGGGCTGTAATGTAGTAAAGGCAGTTTGAGAAAACTACTCGCCGCCAAGGCGGCTCGCCTTTAAAGTAGCGAGGAAAGTTTCAGCAAACTACTCGCCACCAAGGCGGCTCGCCTTAAAAGTAATGAGAAAAGTTTAAATAGTTTACTCGCCGTCAAGGCGGCTCGCCTTTACAGTAGCGAGGAAAGTTTCAATGAACTACTCGCCGCCAAGGCGGCTCGCCTTTAAAACACCAAGGGAAAGTTAAACAAACTACTCCCCGCTAAAGCGACTCGCTAGAAAGCTTTCCTGCATCAAAGAATAAATCGCGTTTATTTGCTCATGCTTCCTCAAAAAGAAAGACGATGTCAAGTAGCGCATACTTAGCACTCTCCCTAAATAACAGATAAAATTCCTTACCAAAAACAATTATTTCCAAACCGCTTTCTTCCTGTAAAATTAAATGCAAAACTCTAAACGAAAAAGTTCTTTTAATATTTGGATCGCAGCCAAAAAAAGTCCCTTCTAAAAACAGCAATTGCAATTTTATTTATAAACACATTTTCAAAATGGTACCAGAGAAAAAATGTCATTAATAATTAAAATAAAAACAATTGTTAGAACTTTGTTATAACACGTATTCAAAATGACAATGGAAAAAAATAACACTCTTTCATTATAAAAAGTTCAATTTAATTAACGTTTTAATTTAAAACCGCAACAGAAAGAAATAAATATCTTGGAATTTTAAATAGTTCAATAATTGAATTAACTTTTTTTATTCAAAATGGCATCAGTAAGAAATAAATATCTTGGAATTTTAAATAGTTCAACCATTTAATTAACGCTTTAATTTAAAATAGGTACGGGAAGAAACAAAAGTTTTGGAATTTTAAATAGTTCAATAATTTAACTAACGCTTTAATTTAAAATGGCAACGGAAAGAAATAAATGTCTTGGAATTTTAAATAGTTCAATAATTTAATTAACGCTTTAATTTAAAATGGCAACGGAAAGAAATAAATGTCTTGGAATTTTAAATAGTTCAACCATTTAATTAACGCTTTAATTTAAAATAGGTACGGGAAGAAACAAAAGTTTTGGAATTTTAAATAGTTCAATAATTTAATTAACGCTTTAATTTAAAATGGCAACGGAAAGAAATAAATGTCTTGGAATTTTAAAAGTGCAAAGAATTTAATTAACGTTTTAATTAATATCTCAGCTAATTAACGTCGTATAATTACGCGGTTGGTCTTATTGTCTTCCTTAGAAAATTTCGAATCGAATGGTATTATGTTTGATTCTTTACGCTCAGCAGTTTTTGAGGAGTTCAAGCTTCAGACGGACAGACAGACAGACGCGGACAGATTTTAATAGTAGTAATAGCTGCGTGGCCCGGCGTTGCACGGGCTTTAATGTAGTGAAGGCAGTTTGAGAAAACTACTCGCCACCAAGGCGGCTCGCCTTTAAAGTACCAAGGAAAAGTTTAACAAACTACTCCCCGTTTAAGGAGCTCGCTAAAAACCTTTCCTGCATCAAAGAATCAATCAAATTATTTACACATGCTTCCTCAAAAATAAAGACGATGTAGGCATACTTAGCACTCTCCCTAAATAACAAATAAGATTCCTTATCAAAAACAATTATTTCCAAACCGCTTTCTTAATGTAAAATTAATTGCAAAATTCTAAACGAAAAAGTTCTTTTAATATTTGGATCACAGCCAAAAAAGTTCCTTCTAAAAACAGCAATTGCAATTTTATTTAAAAACACATTTTCAAAATAGTACCAGAGAAAAAATATGTCATTAATAATTAGAATAAAAACAATTGTTAGAACTTTGTTATAACACGTATTCAAAATGACAATGGGAAAAAAAATAACACTCGTTCATTTTAAAAAGTTCAATTTAGTTAACGTTTTAATTTAAAATCGCAACGGAAAGAAATAAATATCTTGGAATTTTAAATAGTTTAATAATTTAGTTAACGTTTTAATTTAAAATCGCAACGGAAAGAAATAAATATCTTGGAATTTCAAATAGTTCAATAATTTAATTAACGCTTTAATTTAAAACGGAGACTGAAAGAAATAAATCTCTTGTAATTTTAAATAGTTCAATAATTTAATTAACGTTTTAATTCAAAATGGCAACGGTAAGAAATAAAAGTCTTGGAATTTTAAATAGTTCAACAATTAATTAACGTTTTAATTCAAAATGGCAATGGTAAGAAATAACAGTCTTGGAATTTTAAATAGTTCAACAATTAATTAACGTTTTAATTCAAAATGGCAACGGTAAGAAATAAATGTCCTGGAATTTTAAATAGTTCAATAATTTAATTAACGCTTTAATTTAAAATGGCAACGGTAAGAAATAAAATTTTGGAATTTAAAATTGTGCAATAATTTAATTAACGCTTTAATTTAAAATGGCAACTGAAAGAAATAAATGTCTTGGAATTTTAAAAGTGCAAAGAATTTAATTAACGTTTTAATTAATATCTCAGCTAATTAACGTCGTACAATTACGCGGTTGGTCTTATTGTCTTCCTTAGAAAATTTCGAATCGAATGGTATTATGTTTGATTCTCTACGCTCAGTGGTTTTTGAGGAGTTCAAGCTTCAGACGGACAGACAGACAGACAGACAGACGCGGACAGATTTTAATAGTAGTAACTAGCTGCGTGGCCCGGCGTTGCACGGGCTTTAATGTAGTGAAGGCAGTTTGAGAAAACTACTCGCCACCAAGGCGGCTCGCCTTTAAAGTAGCGAGGAAAGTTTCAACAAACTACTCGCCAGCAAGGCGGCTGGCCTTTACAGTAGCGAGGAAAATTTCAATAAACTACTCGCCGCCAAGGCGGCTCGCCTTTAAAGTACCAAGGAAAAGTTTAACAAACTACTCCCCGTTTAAGCAGCTTGCTAAAAACCTTTCCTGCATCAAAGAATCAATCAAATTATTTACACATGCTTCCTCAAAAATAAAGACGATGTCAAGTAGTGCATACTTAGCACTCTCCCTAAATAACAAATAAGATTCCTTATCAAAAACAATTATTTCCAAACCGCTTTCTTAATGTAAAATTAATTGCAAAATTCTAAACGAAAAAGTTCTTTTAATATTTGGATCGCAGCCAAAAAAGTTCCTTCTAAAAACAGCAATTGCAATTTTATTTAAAAACACATTTTCAAAATAGTACCAGAGAAAAAATATGTCATTTATAATTAGAATAAAAACAATTGTTAGAACTTTGTTATAACACGTATTCAAAATGACAATGGAAAAAAATAACACTCGTTCATTTTAAAAAGTTCAATTTAGGCAGGGATTCAAGTGAAACAGGCCATCGCAAATTACAATCGCTACTGGAAATGAATTACAATAGAACGTTTCTTGATAAAAACATCGTGACGTCAGCGTGACGTTTGCCTATGAAAAACGAGCTAGATAAAACGTCACAGCCTACTTGGCGAATAAGAGGAGATCGCTGAGTTCTTGTGAGCTCTTATTGGCTCCACCCGTAGTGACGTCATGCCAAGTTAAGTTAATGATAATGTAATTCACTTCCAGTAGCGATTGCAATTCGAAGCGATCGCAGTGCTGTTTCACTTGAATCCCTGCCTAAGTTAACGTTTTAATTTAAAATCGCAACGGAAATAAATAAATATCTTGGAATTTTAAATAGTTCAATAAAATTTAAAATCGCAACGGAAAGAAATAAATATCTTGGAATTTTAAATAGTTCAATAATTTAATTAACGTTTTGATTCAAAATGGCAACGGTAAGAAATAAAAGTCTTGGAATTTTAAATAGTTCAACTATTTAATTAACGCTTTAATTTAAAATGGCTACGGAAAGAAATAAAAGTCTTGGAATTTCAAATAAATCAATAATTTAATTAACGTTTTAATTCAAAATGGCAACGGTAAGAAATAAAAGTCTTGGAATTTAAAATAGTTCAACAATTAATTAACGTTTTAATTCAAAATGGCAACGGTAAGAAATAACAGTCTTGGAATTTTAAATAGTTCAACAATTAATTAACGTTTTAATTCAAAATGGCAACGGTAAGAAATAACAGTCTTGGAATTTTAAATAGTTCAACAATTAATTAACGCTTTAATTTAAAATGGCTACGGAAAGAAATAAAAGTCTTGGAATTTCAAATAGTTCAATAATTTAATTAACGTTTTAATTCAAAATGGCAACGGTAAAAAATAAAAGTCTTGGAATTTTAAATAGTTCAATAATTTAATTAACGTTTTAATTCAAAATGGCAACGGTAAGAAATAAAAGTCTTGGAATTTTAAATAGTTCAATAATTTAATTAACGCTTTAATTTCAAATGGCAACGAGAAGAAATAAAATTTTGGAATTTTAAATAGTTCAATAATTTAATTAACGCTTTAATTTCAAATGGCAACGAGAAGAAATAAAATTTTGGAATTTAAAATAGTGCAATAATTTAATTAACGCTTTAATTTAAAATAGCAACTGAAAGAAATAAATGTCTTGGAATTTTAAAAGTGCAAAGAATTTAATTAACGTTTTAATTAATATCTCAGCTATTTAACGTCGTACAATTACGCGGTTGGTCTTATTGTCTTCCTTAGAAAATTTCGAATCGAATGGTATTGATTCTTTACGCTCAGCGGTTTTTGAGGAGTTCAAACTTCAGACGGAATTTTAAATAGTTTAATAATTTAATTAATGCTTTAATTTAAAATGGCAACGGAAAGAAATAAATGTCTTGGAATTTTAAAAGTGCAAAGAATTTAATTAACGTTTTAATTAATATCTCAGCTAATTAACGTCGTACAATTACGCGTTTGGTCTTATTGTCTTCCTTAGAAAATTTCGAATCGAATGGTATTATGTTTGATTCTCTACGCTCAGCGGTTTTTGAGGAGTTCAAGCTTCAGACGGAATTTTAAATAGTTCAATAATTTAATTAACGCTTTAATTTAAAATGGCAACGGGAAGAAATAAATGTCTTGGAATTTTAAAAGTGCAAAGAATTTAATTAACGTTTTAATTAATATCTCAGCTAATTAACGTCGTACAATTACGCGGTTGGTCTTATTGTCTTTCTTAGAAAATTTCGAATCGAATGGTATTATGTTTTATTCTCTACGCTCAGCGGTTTTTGAGGAGTTCAAGCTTCAGACGGACAGACAGACAGACAGACAGGCAGACGCGAACAGATTTTAATAGTAGTAATGGTGGCGACGATATGCTCATGAATTTTATTGCATGTATATTCCAGATACATATTCTTAGAAGAATAATTGCAGCTCTTTATGGCAGAAAGATCAAGTTTTATTTTCCTGACCAAACATAACGATAGAGTCAACACAAATCGTTTTAAATATTACTTTTCTTCCGACAAAATTGGCAACACAGCTAAGTAGTTTTCACCGCCAGCGATCGTATTTAAAGACGAGAACATGGAAAAGCTCTTTCAATTGTGGAACGCCATGAATTTTTGTTTTATCCTCCAGAACCTCGAAATGAAATAAAATTCTTTTAGACGGAAGGGAAATCTAATATTTGTAGATGAGAAAAAAGAGCTTTATCCTAAAATATGTCTTCCTTATTTTATTCTATCCATTCCGCTTGATTTAAGGTTTCATCTAGAAAAGATTTCTTGACGTTGTAAGTTGACTTACGAATTTTTTACTTTATAAGGATCCCTTAAGTCAAACAAATGTTTATATATTTTTCTACAGTATTGTAGATTCGCTTATAGTATTGTTTATATAAATAAAAATATTTTTCTCAGAGAAAGGAGAAAAATATTGTGTATTTTAATTAATTTTATGAGTATCCAAATCTTTTTTTGATAAGTTAGTGTTTTAAGTAATAAAAATTAATAGAAGGAACTTGCTTTAAATTTATGGTATACTTGATATTTACATGAACATTATTACTGTGTATAAAATGCAGAAATTTTTTTCCATTGTAGCTGTTTGAATGCGAAAATTATTACTTAAGGAACCGTCCACAAGTAATGTAACACTTGGAGGGGGGAGGGTCGGTCAATTGTGACTGTTTATAACGGGTTGCAGAGGGTAAGAAGAAGTAAGACATCGCATATTCTGGTTGAAATAAAAACCTTTTTTACTGCAAAATGTTTTAAAACATTACGTGACAAGGGACAAGAGTAAGGTGAAGTGGGATTATATGACAAGAGGAAAGATGTAAAGTATGTTCAAAAAGTGTGACCTAATTGTGTGTTGTCTGTCTTAATTGAGTCTTATTGTCATTCGTTAATCAGTCGTAAAATCTGTCGTTACCAGCTTCATATTTTGTAAATATTCACGTTTATTGTTCGTCATTATACACGCTTGTTGTTCCTCAATATAGATATTTTTATTGCCCGCTTTTATTTACGATAAGTATACATAACTATTCACGTTTGTTGTCTGTAGTTATTTTGTCTTGTTACTGTTTACTCTTAGTGTTTGTCGTTATTTACTTTTATACTTTGTTCTATTTCAATTCTATCCAGTCGTTCATCAGTCCAAGTGTCACTATCAGTGGTTAATCAGTTTTATAGTTAGTGATAAGTCGGTTTATTGCCTGTCGGTATTTAACCCATTAATGACTGACTTTTTTTTTTTCAAAAGATATTTTGTTTTCTGGTTACAAACAGTGTTTAATGGACCAGGAAAAATAATTTTAAAAATATCATGTAAAAATATTTTTTTATTAAGGGAAGAAAAATCGTCCCTTTACATTTTCGATAGACACCAGAGGGTACATACTTTTTTTCCTAAAATTTTATTCTGCCGACGATATAATATTTAAAAATAAATAAAATCAGCAATTAACATAAACTGGGAAGCTGGGAATAAGTCTGAAATCTTAGCTTTTTTCTTGAGATTGTGAACGATGTCATTTTTGATAAAGATCATATTAAAACTACCACAGAACACACTTTACAATGGTTATGTGCTGCAATCTGTTAATAACGAATTGGGAATATACCAAGGTACTAATTGAACACTTATTTGATTGAAATGTTCATTTTGGGGAAATTCAGACCCTTTTTTGGACCGTTCCTAAAAAGGTACGCTAGGCATTAATGGGTTAACCTTGATGTTATAATTTCGCCTGATATGATTTATGTATGAAACGCACAGACAAACACAGAACTTAAAAGCCTTAACCGGTATCTTTCTTTTAATTACATCATCTGAAATAGTGAATGCACTGCACAAAAAAACTGTTTTACTGTATACAGTAATACTGGAAGCATACGTTTTACGTTAATAAACTGTAAAATTAGCAATTTTACGGTTTATTACTATTAAATTAGCTGTATTATGCTGTAAAAATAACAGTATAATACTGGCAGCAGAGGTTTCAGTTTGAAACTGTAAAATGCACAGTAATAAACTGTAAAATTAGCAATTTTTGTTTATTTCTGTAAAGCAATTTTACAGTTTATTACTGTAAAACTAACAATTTTGCAGTTTATTACTATTCAACTTAGCAATTTTTACAGTTTATCAATATAAAGTTAGCTGTGTTATACTGTAAAAACAATTTATTTTTTGCAGTTTAAACACCTTTGTGCGCAACAAAAATGTGAAAGTATAGAGAAAACCGGAGAAATTCAGTGTTACAAAACTTGTCAAGTGCACATAAATACTAAACAGATGCAAACAAGTAAATTATTTTTTTTTTTTTGCTGCTCTCATTTTTTTAACTGCAAAGACTCCATACGTTATTTTTGAAAATACTTTTACAATTATCGTACGCAAAGTGAATTTAAGTGCCTGAATCTTTTAAGAAAGGACATGGGAAAGCTCTCCACCCTATTCAGACAATCGAGAACCACTAAGTGTTTTTCCATTTGGTTTTCTAGCTTTGTTAAAAAAACTGAATTCCTTTAGGTCGAAGTGAAATCTAATATTTGTAGACGTTAAAAAAGCAACTGAAGAAGCTTTCTTTTCTTTATACCTGGGCCTTTTATTTAAAGAAAAACTTTGAGAGCAAAATAGAATTCGAATAAATTCTTCTAGATATTTGAAACCATACTACGTACTTTTGCCTGGAAACTGAAATGTAAGTAAAATATTTTCTGATGGTTTGAATTTTAAATAATCGTTGCTAGAAAGCATTTAATTTGCTTGAGCACCAAATTTTTTTTTAAATAGAAAAATAATAAAATTTGCTATCCAACGTTTTCTATATTAATGTTACTAAAACTTTTAATACCAATATGTTAATTTATGCTGAAAAAAGTTGTATATATCAGAATAGTCAAATTGGAAATTCCAGATGACAAGTTTTCACAACTCTGTCTTGCAATACTAGTTCTTAGTAAAAGTTTTAAGCTTCAACCAATTGATGGCAGTAACATTGAGGTTAATCATGAAAAATTGATAACCCTTCTTTTACTAGACATAAAAATTACTCTCTTCATCTCCTGTGATCAAAAATATTAGTTCACTGATTAGGGATGATCTAAGAAATCTGGGTTCTTTCACTCGTTTTGCGTAAAACGTGTCTTCCATTTGTCATAGTTGAACCATATGACACGGGACCTTTGCCCCAATTTTCCTAAGCCAATGATTTTCTTGCGCCCTTCAATTACAAATTTTTGCTCTAAGGGGATACACTTTTGATACTTAGCAATTTTCATTATTTTGTTAACGTTAATGTGTATATTTTCATTAGTTTAATGTGCTAATAAGTACTGAAGCTGCGCACGAAAATAAACAGAAACAAATCGGAAGTCCGGTATGGCCAGATTTGAGAATTCTACTTTCTTTTACAATGATTGAGTAAACGTTTTAAGCTTTAACCAATTGATGGCAATGATATTGCTATTTTTCGTTAAAAATTGCTAACCCTAATTTTATAGGTGGGGGGTAAAACAACATTCATCTCTCGTGATCAAATTTTCTAGTTTACTGATAAAAGTAGTTTTATAAACGAGAGGGCAGAAAACATAATTGCTTTTTTGGGGGATTTCCCACTAGTTTGTTAACGTTTTAATTATTTTAGTACGTGCTTTTCAAACAGTTTTTTAACGTATGGGACATAACTACTATGTGTACTACCAGTGATTGAGTATTGATGGAGAATATTGGTTTACTGATAAGGTACCTATAAAGGCAGGATCAGGAAGCATCATCGCTTTTTTTTGGGGGGGGGGAGGTGTGATTTTCTACTAGTTTAATTCTTCAATTAGTTCACAGTGGGCTTTTCAAAGAGTTTATAAGGTGATAATAGGTGCTATAGCTATTGGAAAACTTAAGCATAAGCAAACTTGAGATACAGCATGGCCAGATTTAAGAACGCTCCTCTCCTTCCCAGTGATTGAGTAAACGTTTTAAGCTTTAACCAACTGATGGCGATAATATTGCTATTTGCAATGAAAAATTGCTAACCCTAATTTTACTCGGCAAAAAATATTGCGTTCCTCATCTCACGTGATTGAACATATTGGTTTACTGATAAGGGATGATCTATAAAAGCAGGCCCAGGGAGCATCATCGTTTTTTGAGATTTTCTTCTAGTTTGTTAAATTGTCAATTAGTTCAAAACCTGCTTTTCAAAAAGAGTTTTTTAAGGTGATAATAGGTACTATAGCTATTCGCAGAAGTAAGCATAAACAATTTGTAAATCCAGTATATCCAGATTTAAGAGCACTCCTCTCTTTCCCAGTGATTAAGTAAACGTTTTAAGCTTTAACCAATTGATGGCGATAATATTGCTATTTACAATGAAAAATTGCCCTAATTTTACTCGGCAAAAAATATTGCGTTCCTCATCTCACGTGATCGAACATATTGGTTTACTGATAAGGGATGATCTATAAACGCGGGAGCGGGGGAACATTATTGCTTTTTAGCATTTTTTTTTTCTTTAAACTTTATCTCAATCAATATTTATTATCTCGAAGCGGGATCACAAAAACAACTCTTCTCGGGGAAAAATATATCGTTCTCATTGTAGCACTTCGTGCTGCTTTCTAATTTTATCTGAGAAGAACTCAGTTTTGATCTTGAATTACTATCATTATTTTTCGCTAGGAGCGATTTGCCGGTAGTTGGAAAATGTTCTGTGTGCGACGAGTTTAGAGGAACGAAGCAAATTGCTTCCATCGTGGGATGCGCTCTAGCGTTATCTTTCACGGGAGGGGGGAGCAGAAAAACAGTCATGCTTCCTTTATCTTTGCTGCGGATTTAAACAATAAGTATTTATCCTCATTTTTTTTTAAACTTTTTTTTCTCTTCCTTCTATAGTTAGAGCCGCCTAAATAATACCCTCGAAACAAAACACGGTTTTGTAAAGACATAAAAGGGGAATTCTTCATTTAGTGTACTTTCGATTTAACAACGCCCCACCTACTAATTAGTTTTTTAGGTGACTTGGAATTGTTGAGCGAATTTTTGTATAGGAAGGGTTTTTACATATCTCGTGTGTAAGAACAAATATTATTATTCAAAAAGAATTTTCTCTTTAAAGAAAATGCATTTAATAGAAAATGTTAAATTTGAGTGGAAAACAAATAGGGTTTATAATTAAATTTTAGGGATGAGTTTTGCTGTTAATTAAAGCGTTATTTGAGAAAACAATTGATAAAAAATATATTCTTAGAAAAATTTTGGGAAAAAAGCTAATTTTTATTTATTTTTTTTTTTTAATTTTTTTTAAGATACATCTAAAACCGCTCTTAAATTTACCAAGTAGATTATAATGAACTCACAATTTTTATTTTATTTTTTTAATAAATATATCTCACATTTTCATCTCTTTAATAATAGGAATTTGCAAATACAATTTCAGCAAACAAAGCGCAGTTTCAAAACATAAAGCGCAATTAGAGAAATCGAAAATGTGAAATCAATTCTGTGAAATCGAGATTGCTTACTGCTTTTCACTATAACCAACGAAATACACGATTCAAAAATGTATCGAACCGATGTTAACCTCAATGACACAAAATCAGGCCCGTCATTTAGGGTGGTCAATTGCCCCCCCCCCCCCCCAACTTTGAGAAATCAATGCATTTACATATAAGTGGGCATGGTTTTTGTTGTTTTCTGGTGAAATTGTATTGTGTTTTTACCCTTTGCCCCCCCCCCCTGGAAAAACTTGAAATGACGTCCCTGCGCAAAATGTTTATCTTTGCTGCTTTATATTATTTCTAATTTTTAATTATTGAACGCCAAACTAAACAGTCAAGTTTTTTCGCATTAAAATAATGCATAACGTTAAAATTATGTTGACTTAACTTGATTTTATTGATTTAGAAATTTTATCGGTTCTGAACTAGTAACTAATTTATTTAGAATTTCAATCAACATACAGTACATTTCTTATTTAGAATTCGTATCGCTTTAATAATAAGTCTTTGATATGGAATCGTTTCCTATAGAGTCTTTCAGTAAATGATGAAGAATGTCTCTCGGTTTAACACTGGTTTAAAATAGTTCATTGAATTCTTGCTGAAATTCAGGTTTCAGAATTGATAGCCATTTTAGAATTTATTTTAATTTTTTAAAGGCTTCCATCGTCTAATGCTGCTATAAATAATTAAAAATCTTTAAATGCGTAATGACGCCATAAATAGTTTAAAGTTTATTTTATACTTCGCTTGTTTTCCTGTTTTTTTAAGCTAAATTTGGCAATCTATTTTCACTAAACGCTTTTGAATTTCCATTATTTACAGCAAAAGATTTTTCGGGGGAAATGCGTTTTATCCCAACTATTAAAAGAAAACAAAATCGGAAGTAAGAGTTGCTAAGCAATATTTTTTCAACCTCTTAGACATACTTAAGTGCAAATCTACACTGAAAGCTTAATTTACATATAAAAGAGCAACTTTAAAAGAGTTCCGGTCTTTGTCCTTCCTGTTTCAGTCAATTTTAAATGATATGCATTAATTCTTTGTTTTAATACTTGAAGAGAAAAAAAAGTTACTTTAAGGGAAAACAGTATCAAAGACAGTTTTCTACGAAGAACAAAGGATCTTTTTTAAACGCCTGGTAATAATGTTGTCCGACTTTAATGTATGCTTATTGCTTTAGTACTTTTATTTACACAGTTTCCAAACAAGACTTCGAATCTGGTAATTGCATGCTGTCTGAAGAGAAGTTTCACTTTCTAATCGGAAATTTGAATACACTTTTCGATTTGTATTACCTTTTTTTTTTAATTTTGATTTCTCTATTACTTATGTCAGTCTCGGTTTTATCAGTCACAGGTAAGAAACCTGCAAATGTCATGTGATTTCCTAATTAAATGGTTAAATGCAAAACCCGTTGCTAAAGAGTGGTTCCCATAAAACAATAATATAATACGATTAAATTAAAAATTGAAACAACCCCTGACCCTGATTGCCGATCTCATATTAAAACGAACTTCTCTGGCAATAAAGCATTTTAAATATAGTTATACTTGAATGTTTTCGAGAGGATATGGTAAACACGGAAAAGGAAAGAATCCTTACTAGTAAAATTTTAATAGTCGCAAAAGCATAATAGAAGGAAAATTGAAAATTCTTATATTAAAATCAATTACATTCATATGTGTATTAGAGTTGTATTCATATTTGAGTTTTTCAGTCTTTTGTAAGTAGTTGCAATTCAGTGTCTATAAAATATTTCGCACATTTAAAACAAGTACTTAAAATATAAAAAAACATATCTAATTCTATAACTAAGAAAATAAGTACAAGATTTCAGAACGATTCTGAACAAAGAAGAATAAATGACTCTCGCATAAATTTCCCGAAGGCTATCTTTAAACTTCGATTGTAATTATCATTCTAAGTGATTCGGAGCAAAATTTAAAAAGAGAAATAGAAGGCTGAGAGTAGTTTTTGAAAACTTAAATTACAATTAATGCGAAAATGAATATAATTACGATGGAAAAAATTAAATTTCAAAAGTCATTCATTTTCGGAGCTTTTCAATTGTAATTTAAACTGTCTTTGTGTGGTAAATCATTAATTAGTCTCAGAAAGTTCTTCTCGGTTCGTTTAAAAGATGCCTAATTTGTAGACTGTAAGGAGACACTTTTGAAACCAAAGAAGAAAAATTGAAGGATTGTATCATTTTATTTATCTTCGTGAAAACATTAATAGTTTTTTTCTTGAAGTGTAAAATCAATCAGGTGTCCATAAGTAGTAATTTTCTCTCGGGTTAAAAATTCGGCTTTGCAGGCAGCCCAAAACAAATTTTAAAAGCGGATTTAAGTGTGTGTCACATTTTAGTGCATTGAACTTTCAAACTATTTTCGGTGTAGTCTTTATAAGTTACTTTTAAATAATCCTAAATATATGCAGTACACAGCCAACTCATTCATTTCGATCCATGGACTGCATTTTCGGGCTTATTATGCCCTCATCAGCATGGAATACGAAAGTGAACGAGTTGGAGGCAAAAATCCTCTTATAGAGCTAAGAGAGTCGAAAAAAACTGGTAGCTAATGTGAAATTAGAATACCAGCGAGCGACCGCACATGGGAACGGTACAACTCTAAAATTTTAAGGCAGAGCTCGGGTATAAAGCATATTTTTTTTTCCGTTCTCTTAGCTCTATAAGAGGATTTTTGCCTCCAACTCGTTCACTTTCGTATTCCATGCTGATGAGGGCATAATAAGCCCGAAACTGCAGTCCATGGATCTAAATGAATGAGTTGGCGGTGTATTGCATGTTCCTGCCTTAGCCTTTGCTTAGGGGCGGTTACTGCTTTATAATCCTAAATATAGTTTAAAAAACAAAAAAATAGGCTTTTAGAGTTAATCAAACTAAAAAGAGAAGATTTTCAAAGCTATTGAATATCCGCTAGATTTACTTATAATACATCAACATGTAATATAGTTTAGCCTTTAGTATTAATAATAGTATTAAATATATTACTTTTATATTTCCAAAGAACGTGAACTTTATCTTTTATTCAGAGTTATATACAAACAACTGACACACTTATAATACATCAACATGTAATACAGTTTGGCCTTCAGTATTAATAGTACTATTAAATATATTGCTTTTATATTTGTAAAGAACGGGAATTTTATCTTTTATACAGGGTTACATACATACAAACAAACAAACAAACCCACAGGTGAAACTAATAAAAGCGTATTAAAAAGCGTTTGTCCGTTTTCTGCTGTATTAGGCAAAGTACTCCTTTTTAAATAAGTATGGGAAAACGATAGCGTCGAAATGATATGGAAATAGCACATTGCAAGGACAAAGAAAAAATTCAATTTTTGTTACTCGCACTAAATACTTCGTTATCAAAGGGAAGGCCTTCAGCAGAATTAGCAATTAAATTAACAAACGCTGTTCCTGATTAAATAGTGAGCATTCCTTTTTTTTTATCATTGCCTCTAAAGCTTGGTTTGGAATCTATCGAGAGTTCGACTTTTTGAGTAACAGGGAGAGAAAACGATAAACGTTCTATTCGGAGAGGGGTGGTCCACTGAGGACCAGGTCGTCGAAGAGCTTTTTCTTGTTCTTTCCTTTTAATACGATCGTTGGACTTGACATGTACTTAGCATTTGTCAGAGGCATGAAACGTGGGATTTGCAAAGTACTTGGGAGGTCTCCACTCGAATTCTTTTATTTCCTATCTCCTCGAAGTGTTTCAGCCCTAATTAATTTACGGTAAAGGTAGAAACAATCTTAAAATTTGGGCATTTACTCGTTCCGTGCCTCTGAATACTTTTTATCGCTGAATTGAACTAATTTTATATCAGTCAAAAAAACAAATACTGAAATACTTGCGTGCTTTTAGCAAATAAATCGCTTTAACTGCACTGGTACAACCTTAGTGCTAAAAGTATTAGGTTATGTAAGTTAGCGAGTCTTTCTTAAAGAAGTAAATGCAAGTAACTATTGGAAGTCTAAAGAATTCAGATTTTTTTTTCTCCTATGCAAAATAAGAAAAAGCGGGTGTGTCTAAAACTTGTACTTAAAGAACATATTCAAAAAATAATCAGCAAAATCAAAAACTTCAAATAGTCAAGCCTGCTTCATTCCAATCTCTTAAGAACAATGTGCTTTCTGTTTTTGCTAAAATCATGAAGTAGTCTGAAAAATACCCATTTTCTGCCAAACTAGTTTGGTCTTTAAAACAACGTTAAAGATAGCTAAAGTGATATATCAATTTTGAACTTTTCAAATTATTGTTTAATCTTAGTGAATGTCCACTAAATCTGATTTTACATGATCTTTAACTTATGTGCACTGTTAAGTACTACCGTTAGAATGCACTTTGAAATAGAGTGTTAGAATAGAAAGTTACTGAAAATAAATCCAAGTTTTAACTTTCGTTGTAAGCAAATTACTACACGAGTTTAAATAACGGGAGCGAAAAGGCAAAAGCTTACTTTTGATGCATAATAGCAATAATACAGAGTTCGGCACTTCAGCTTCCCAAGTTTTGGAAAGGGCGCTATGTGA
Organism: Uloborus plumipes; assembly: GCA_038373865.1. Classification (NCBI taxonomy): domain Eukaryota; kingdom Metazoa; phylum Arthropoda; class Arachnida; order Araneae; family Uloboridae; genus Uloborus; species Uloborus plumipes. Next base: position 110,602 of record JAXGGA010001373.1, on the reverse strand, counting down.
ACTGAGGTAGGGACATGGTGACAGGACAAAAGTGGTATCCAGTTGATAGCAGTGTACGAGCCATTTGCACTAGTTGCAATGACATGACGTGGTTAACATCGCCATGTGTTGTGGAGTAGTCCATTCCTAATGGTGGTTTTTTGAATACTACTCAGTAAGAGCTTCGTGCTCGATTCAAATTCGATCGACATTAATCTATTTCTATGCAGAAAAAACAAATTCTGTTTGTGGTTTCAAATTTTATAACAACAAGCACTGCACATAAAGCAAAAACACCTGCCCTACCTCACACCGTTGCAACACTGAAAAGTTGTCACATGTGAGAGCATTCATTTAGGAGTCTCCAAAGCGTTTAGCACTTACACTGTAGAAAATAGATGTTTTTACAGTAGAACACAGCTAATTTTATTATGGCAAACAGTAAAAATTGCTAATTTAACAGTAATAAACTGTAAAATTTACTCATTTTACAGTAATGAACAGTAAAATTGCTCATTTTAAAGTAATCAACTATAAAATTGCTACTTTACAGTAATAAATTGTAAAATTTCTAGTTTTACATTTATTTCTGTGATTTTTAAAGTTTTAAACTGGAACCTCTGCTGCCAGTATTATACTGTAAAAACAACCGTTTATTTTTTGCAGTGTAAACGTGCAAACTTATCGGTGTTTTTTTCTTTTTTTTTTTTCTTTTTTTTTTTTTTTTTTTTTTTTTTGACAGGAATGTAAAATAAAATCGTTCTTAGTGATCTTCATAGCATGAATAATCCTTTTAAAAGAACAGGATTATGTTGGTTAAGTTGGAACCAAACACGAAATTCTTGTTGAGTAGTACTCATCAAACCAATATTATGAATATACAACCATACTGCCAGAACTCACGACGATGCTCATTTTGCCATGCCACTGTTACTACTAAAGATGGACATATACTGCAATCTACCGATGCTATTTCCACAGCACCGAATCTCCCTCACAATTTACACTGCGCCCCGTTCCAAATATAGGAGGTGGATATGTACATATTTTTGTGAGCATAATTCTTTTTTAAAATAAAACATAACAAGAGTTATATTCCAGAAAAAAGTTGTATGCCATACCCTGTAGTTAAAGTTTAGTGAAAATTCATAATTGACTTCACGTTTCTTTACCCCTTAAAGTAAAGACTTCAAAAAATTATCAGAAAAAAATACTTCCTTCATTCTCTCAACCAGTGCTTATCAACGTGAACGTTCTTCCCAAAAATGCTCTTCACTCAAGTTGGTATCATTTCCTCAACTGCTCTAAGTACTCCTCTCCGCAAGAACCAGACAAATGCTCAAGAGCCGGGACATCAACGATTGTATCTAAAGACAAGGACATCGAAAAGCTCTCCAAGCGAGCTATCAAGTTGTGAATCAGCTCTTTTAGAATAAATCCGCTCTTTATTTTTACCGCTTTGAAACAAAAAGAACATTTACGGGAATAAATCGAATCCAATATTTGAAGATAAAAACGCAGAGTCGATTTTTTTGTAAAAAGGGAATAATTTTCTTGAGAGTGAACTTGAGTTTTGTTCCTTTTATTTTGGGGGTGCGTTTCACTATAAAGAGTGTTTTTGTTTATCTGGTGATTATGATGTAACTTCGATGTTTAATTGAGGTTTTTGACTACATCCAAGAGAGCATTTTTTTACACTGATCATAAATAATGCATTATCAGCATTCAAAAGCTGTTTTCAATGATGTAATGAAAAAATTTTATTTTTAAAAAATATGAGTATGTAACAATTCAATTCTACCGCATTTATATGCTTTCATATTCCTTAAAAACATTGTTTTAATTGCATAGCTACTAAGAGTCAAAAAAGTATTAATAAAATGTATTAAATGTATGATACCATTAAAGTCAAAAATGTGATTTTAAAGAATTATACTTTCGTGTAACTTTTTTTTTCTTTCATCATCATAATAACAAAAGAAGCTGAAATCGCGATGCCTTTGCTCTATTGGTAAAATCATTGTGTCTTTCAACTCAAGCTCTAAAGAAAAGAAATTGGAATGCACGCTATATGCTTGTTTTGTGTTTCTTCATCTTTTTTTCTAAATGCACGCTTCTTATTTTTTTGCAAATGCTCGCTCTTCACTCTTTTGTAAATGCTTGCCCCATTCTACCTTGTAAATGTACGCAGTTAATTATACGTGCGGAATTCTTTTAAATATGTACGCTCCTCCCTCTTTTGTAAACGTAAGTTGCGTACTATTTGTAAATGTACTTTACGCATTTTGTTTATAAAAGTAAGCTCCGTTCTCATTTGTAAAATATTCGCTCCTCTTTTTAATTCTCTTTTTAAAATGTATACTCCTTACACTTTTGTAATTTTATGTTACGTGCTCTTTTGTAAAAGGTGAATACTTTCTCTTTTGTAAATGCACGCTTCGTACTTCTTGTAAATATACTTTTCAAACTCTGTTACAAATTTAAGCTGCTTAGTCCTATGTAAATATACGTTCCGTACTAGTTTTCAAATATAAATGTCGTGCCTTTCTATAAATGCACGTTCGGAATTAAAGTGTATCATTTAAATAAGCTTTAAAAATGTTATGAAAGAGCTCTGCAAAACACATACATGAAAAAGATTTAAAAATTTTGTAAACAGTAAGATTCCCTAGCAGCATCATCTCATCGGCCGATGATCGGCCAATCATCGAAACCCGATGAAATTCTCATTGGCCGATGATCCAATATGTCTCATCGGCCGAGCAGAATCCGAGCAGCAAAATCCGACGAGAATACGATGAGATTTGGAGCAATTTACGAGCAGAACAGTCCCGTGCCGAGGAATTTCATCGGGAAACTTGATCGGAAGGATACGTTTTCCGATGGAATATAGCTCATCTTATTTTCATCGGGAAAGTTGATCGGAAGGATATCGATTTCCGATGAAAAGTAGCTCATCGAAAACCGTGCTCTGATACTGATCGGAAGAATGTCATCGTGCGTTACAGGATCAGTTTACAAGGAGTTTGTTGATCGGCCGAGCAAAATCCGATGAGTTGATTCTACTTGGGTTTGCGTGAAATAAAAATAAAACTTTAAAATTTGAGCATTAGAATAATTAAACGGTGAGCTGAATGAATTCTGAGATTGCTACCTCTATATTGTTTGAAGAATGTGGCAGAACTTGCTTTATTCCTTAGGTTCAAAAGTACATTTGGATTTTAAATTGTTTAACCGCTTCCCTTACAAATTTTTTTTTAAAAATTGCAAAAAAAATCTTTTTTTTTTTTTTAATTTAATTTTTAACTACAACGGAATGAAACAAAAAATATGTAGGTTTCAAGTTGAATTTTTAATTTTTTATAGGTGTAAAACCATTTAGTTTCAAGGGAGTTTTCTCGGGATAATAATTACCTGCAACTCATTCGAGCCCGAGATAATTCGGGATAATCATTAAAAACAATTTCACTTATCCTAATAAGCAGCTTAATTTTGCAAATCAGTTCGCAGAAAGATTTTTCTACTAATGAGGAATCGAAGTTTCTGCTTTCACTTAATTTCTCCGTTCGTATGAATATTCAAAGGGAGTCTAAAGCAGTTGTCTATCGATTCATACATGGCTCCCTGCAACTTCAAAAGACTTCCTAAAAGCTGAAACAGGAAGTAAATACATTTCGCTGCCTCTCAAATGCACCTGTGGATGAAATGCAACGAACACAGACGATTGTGACAAAGAAGACAAAATTCTAATCAACTTTCGGCTGAGAGTTAGCTCCTTACTTGGAAAGATCTTCTGAGCGTTTCTAAAGATGTTTGTTCGTAAGCTGGAAATGAAACCTGGTTGGATTTTACTTCGTAGTAAATAAGGATTTAAAAATGTTTGTAAATGGAGCTTAAATAAAAGAATAAAATTTGCGCAAGACATGTTAAGTTCAATAAAAATTAAATTTCATTTTCACTCTTGACTTTCTCAAATTTTCCATTATTGTAGTTAATGGCACTTGTCTATTTTCGTTATTAAATAGAGCTCTCCATTAAAGTGTTTATTTAGGTTCTTAATTTGTAGTTATGTGAGAAAAATATCTTGAATAAAAAGGCAAAATGTCATGTTGCTAAAAAGTAAAACCTAAGTAAGACACAAATAATAAGATCTAAGATAAGATAACTTGGAATAGCTTCTGAACGGTTTGGAAGATGTTTGTTAGTGAGTTGAAAACGAACTCCAATTGGATTTTACTTCGTAGTAAATTAAGATTTTAAAATATCTTTGTAAATGAAAATTTAATAAAAATAACATAAACTGAAATATATTTTAGGTTTAAAGCAGTTATCGTTACGAAACAGCTACATTATTTCGGCCACTTAAATGCTTCGCATCTTTATAAATAAATATTTTTTGCGGAAAATTCGCTAGATTCCTGACAATATAAGCAAACAGCACTTATTATATTCAGAAAATGAGACAGTAAAGTTTAAAATATAATAATTTCTAAAAATTTCTAATTGCTAGTTGAATCGGTTTTTTTTTTCGTTTTGTTTTGTTTTCTTTTATATCAGCTAGTTTAAGCATTTTGATCAGTAAATACTGTTTATCTAGTATTCATGAAAATACCGGTACATATTTTTAAAGTAACGTTGATGCATGATAGAAAATACAAGACATTACAATGTTATAGCAATAAGCTGAACTTATACGCAGTAGTCAACTAAACAATTTTAAACGTGTTGGAAAGTTCTAATAGTGAACTATGATAAAATGCCTGAAGTACTTATGCGAGGAATTGAAGATAATGTGAGACCAAATAATGTGAATAAATCCAGTTGTACTTATCCAATGTGAAAGATGAAGCAAATTCATTTCGATGCAACGTACCGTCCGCCATTAAAAATGGATGGAAATAAGTCAGCGCGCATGCGCTATTATCTACGTTCTGCTATTGGTGGATTTAATAGCACCCTCGGTCTTCGGAAGAACCGTTCACCCAGGGAGGTGCCAAAGGGCATCGAATCCCTACTTTGGCTCTTTGATGGCACCCTTCGGCACTTTTTTTCACCCTCTGTTGACTAAAGTCACCAGTTTGGCACCCCTGGTTTTTACAGTGTAGTAAAAAGCATGATTTTATTTTCATCCTTGATTAGAGCAAATCTTATTATTTCTCCAGCATGTGTTTTATGTTACCACGCAGTAATGTCGCTAAACTCACAAATATGTTACGCGTCAATTTCTTCCTTCTATCTATTTATTTTAAGGAATGGACTCGATTTCTCAACAGGTTGACATGTACCATCTCGACGTGGTTTTATTATAAACATGCTATTGTTAGTTTATGTGCAACAAATGTTTAATCAGTAATAGACTTAATAACCAATGTGAACTTTGTTTTATTAATCGTAACCCAACACCGAAATTAATAGTGTTTATATAAGCATATAATCATTTGTAAAAAAATTAATAATCCAAAATTTAATCTCCCCAAGTTTTTTAAGCAAAATTCAGAGTCGGCAGAAAAATGTATACACTTATCTATTCATTCATTTCCCAGAACAATTTACAGATTTATCTAATCATTCATTTTGAGGAAAAATTAATATATTTAATTATTCCTTTTGGGGAAGAATTTATATATTTATACAATCATTCGGTCTCCTATATATCTATACTGATATAATGGAATACATTTTCCTTTGTTAATGATGTACAAATGTCTCTCATTTCATTTTTATATCATCATTTTTTTAATTTGAATGAAAACGAAATTTCGATTAACTTTTTTAAAAAATGTCATTGATTTTGCATTGTGCCTATAAGCATCCACACAATTTCCCACATCATTTAACCTTCGCCAAGGCAAGAATCAATACTTACTCTCCAATCCAATCTCATCGTACCTTTCCTTAATAAAACTCGAGCTCTGAGAACTGTTTCGTTATTTTCTTCCGTGCTGCCTAGTTATAGTGCTTTCAATTTAGGAAATAATTTGCTTCGTTTCTGCTTCTGGGAGTTTGCAGCAGTCATTCGGTCATTGTTAAATCGCTCCGAGGAAAAATAATAATAGTTATTCGAGATCAAAAATTGATTTTGTTCGGATGCATTTAGGGAGAAGCTAGAGCCTGGTTCGGGAAAGGTAATTGATTTTTCTCCGGGATTTGCCTGTTTTTGAAAACATTTTTCTCTCTTTTGATGCTTTGGGATTTGATTACTTTGTTGCTTTATTTGATCAGTATCATGCAGCAAAAACAAATGAGTCTTAAAATCCGAGTGCTGCTAATCTGTGGGTTGTCCCACAATTATTGATCGAAATTTAAACACAGATGAATCAATACTCTTAATACCATTGCATAAAATATTGCGATGCAGGAAGACCACTTTCAACAATATCAAAAATAGCTTTCAAATAGTAACTTTAAAAATTATTGAATCAGCTGTGTACAATATTGCTACTTTTGTTTTTTTCTTTTCCTTTTTCAGTAAAATTAACAGTAGAGAATTCATTTCATAATCTTTACTAGTGAGTGTAGCACTGGGCATTGGATTTTTCTTTGTTTACTTATTTACTAAAAGTCAAAGGAATCAAGCAATTGTACGTGGCGTAAAACTAACCGGTATGGTTCAAAATGTCCTGAATGACTCTTAGTGATTCGGAACTTGATTGATTTTTAATTCAAAAACTCCAAATTACTTTTCCAGGTAAACTAATAGTGTGATCCATACTTTGACACCATTCCCTTGCAACGACCTTTAAACAAATATCAAAGGTCAGAGTAGGTAAGCAGTAAATTAGTTCTTCTTTAAACGAATCACGTTGCATTCCCGATTTCCTTCCAACTCTAGCACTGACTTATTTATGATGAAAGAGCTACAGGAATCGTAATCAGATAACATCGAAATAGAATCACAGAAAAGCAGACCTTTTAAGCTGCTGCAGCACCCTAAAAGCTTTGTGAATCGCATAACATTCACTCTTCTATTTGCAATTAAGTCGATTATTTCACTTAAAATAGTTTATTCGAAAATTTGTACTCTGCAAGTTGATTATTCAAGGGCAAGCGGCGCTTTTTGATTAACTGGAAATTTCAATTTATTAATCTAATTAGTATGCTAAAAGAAGCTATTAACGAAATGCGACAATGCTAATGTTGGTATAAAGCCATTCATGCCTATTTGTATAACATTATAGTTAGCTGCTAAATTAACTCAAAAAGTGTGCTGTGATCGTATTGTAAGTGGTATTAACATTTCATAAAGTCATTTATGCCCATTAGTACAATGATAAAATTATCTTTTGGATTAAGAATCTTTGAAGAAAGGAATTTCTCTTGCGTCTTGGAGTGCTGAAAATATGTATATCTTAACACTTCCCGTTCATGGCCTGATCAAGCCTAAGTGGAGCCCTGGACCAAAAGCAACCGCTCCACTTTTTCCTCGTATCATTTCCACTATACAGCATCCCAATATTTTAACGAATTTTTGTGTTTTAAAATTGCACTATATGAAACTATGTATTACATGAATTTCTGAGCACACATTTTTATTGATCAACTCATTTTTGTTTTTTCGCTTTAGTGACGTATGAAACTTTGTTATGTACGTTTCTTCAACACAGCGCTTACTTGCTCAGCTCATCATTTGTTCCTTGTGGCTTTTTAAAAACTGTTATTGCATTCTTTTTATGAATTTACTACCCTTAATTTCTACTCTCTGCTTTTTTTATTGTATTTTTTTCCTTTAAAAACTTTTAATGCACTGCGCAGACAAGGTAAAAGTACAAGCTGCCTGAAGCACTTCAATGAAGTATTTATTTATACTATAGTATGTGTATTTTTTATAACGCTTGAAGCATAACTTTTGCATTCTTTTTTTTAATGAATTCGCAGTTTCTAAGAGAATCAACATGCAATAATTTAAAAAAGCCCTTATAATCATCAAACTTTCTGAGTCGTATTTCGAGAAACACAGAACAAAATATTTCTAAAAGATTATCCAAGAACTTCTTTTCTGCAAACAATATATCCATAACACTTTGAAGCCCTCCCTATATTTGCTCAATACATTAAACGAATTTCTTCAAATACTTCCGAGATGGCGATGATTGCACAACGAATTACCACATTGTTCCAAGGAGTCTCCCTACAACTCAACTTCACACTTCAGCCTGATAAAGATCGATTTGTTGATACTAAGAGGACATAATCTTGGGAAATTCTCACGCAAATGCAAATTCTTTTGTTCTAGTATTTTGCTTAGTTAAACATTAGAGAACATTTTTATTTATTGGTAAATCATATTATTACTGGAGGATATTTCGCTCTTTTCTAACTCAGTATTGCGGCATATGTCTGATTTGAAGTAAAACAAAATTAAAACAATAAATATCATGTAATTTATGGCATAATAAGTTATTTATAATTTACATGAAATTCATCCTATTTTTATTTGACCACAATTAAAATTTTGTGTTAGAAAGACGATGAATTGAATCGTAATCAATAAGTTCATCCCGTTTGAAGTCCAGTCATCATTCACCATTTTTAACGTGTGTGTGTGTGTGTGTGTGTGTGTGTGTGTGTGTGTGTGTGTGTGTGTGTGTGTGTGTGTGTGTGTGTGTGTGTGTGTGTGTGTGTGTGTGTTTTAGTTAGTTAGTTAGTTAGTTAGTTAGTTAGTTAGTTAGTTAGTTATCATTTTCATTTATTCCATTGAGGCATAATTTTCAGTTTCAACCTTACCAATTCCTTTCATCTTATGCAGAAATCGTCATTTCTTTCTTATGTGGTGAGAAACTTAAATTCATTTCTTGCTATTTCTGCCCTCCTTCTATTTATGCAGTTTCACACTTTGATTGATTTAAATAATCTCTAGTTCTCTCTGGAGCAAACAAAAGGGAACCGTCCCAGATTCATCAGCACGTGATCATATTCTTCATACGTCTAAAATTATTGGATTGTTTTACTAAAAACCCGATGAATGCATCTCTCCTTGCCAAAGCCATAAAAAGAAGTCAAACTAATAAATTATATGCCAGAACCCTCTACGTTGATATTATTCATGTCTCCCGCCATTTCCATTTTATTAGAAGAATTTCCTTAACATAAAATTGATTCCTGGCGCCTGCATGCATAAAATACCTTTAAAATCACATTTTGAACTACAAATATACGAGTTTGCTTCTTTTGTTCCCCCAACAATGAGCATTCCATTAGAGGTGGAATGCAAAAGCCAGGTATCTTTGCCTCAAAATTACATCTATTTTTATGACTGGATGCAAATTCCACGAAATGCGTCGTCTGTTTAAATATGAAATGAGTTTCGAACAGCGGTTTCGTGCCATTTTTATTCAGCACTGAATTTCAATAAATTATTTTTTTTTGCATTTTCATGCATCGCATATTCTGTCATAGTTTGTTGAAATTATACTTTTGAAAAGGTGCCTTAATTGTTGAATGTTTTTTTTTTAGAATTACGATGTTTTGTTATTAATAGAATGTTTAGGAGTAAAATCAAAGACAACAAAAATGTCCACTTTTTTTTTCTATTTCTGCAATAATAAAAATTAAAATTGAGGGTTGCCACTCTCCACTTGGCGACTAGTTAAAGCTTGCAACAACAAGTATTACCATCATTTGCCATGCGGTAGGCGCTGTCCTCAATCATTGTTTATTACCGGAAGTCCGGAAAACTCAGCCCAAAAACGTATCTTCTTTAGTCCGGCATCTATATTAAGGGTAAATCTAACCTGGTAGAATGGTAAGGCTAAGCAGCTTCTTATCATAACGTCATGATCCCGGCAAGTTAGATTTGCCCCAACTATAGTAGTATGGTTGTGGAGGTCTATTTGGAGCAAAGATCAAAACTTATACAATTTGCAACTGGATAATTAAAACAGTAAATAGGAGTGTGAATAGCAAGTCTAAGACCATCCTGTTAAAAATGAAATAATTTCTTGTTCGCATAGTTGACACTTGATTATACAATTAATATAAATACTATCAATTAATTATATTTTTTATCTAAACAGCTAAGATTTAATAGCAGATTACGGAAAAATGGTACTTCTTCTGAACTAGCATCCATCCGTCACTGGTGACCAGAAAAATTTACCGATATTGGTGTGCTATGGATGTTTTCAGGGTTACTTGCAAAGTCTTGAATTGATAATGAAAATTCAGTAAAGAAACTACTTTAGACATAAAAATAACTATTGTTTTCTTGCAATCCTAATTATATTTTTTTTTCACAATGTTAATACACTTCTACATGTGCCCCTTTTGTTGCTCTGCGATATTTGGATGATTTTCCGCTTCGCACCAGGTACTAGTGCAGTCAAAATTCACTTTCTGGGGGGGGGGGGCGGAGGTTGTAAGTTCTTATTTGAATAAAGACTCATGTTAGGATTGAAAATAATTATGTGTTAAGACCAAAGGTTTTGCAGGGTTGATCCCCAAAACCTTTGCGAAGCGTAACTATGCATTACTTTCTTCCTTTTGACGCCATTTTTTATTTAAATATTAAGCCCATCTACAGGCCTGAAACTAGTATTGTACGAATGGGAGAAAACTTGATGATAAATATTGGAAAGGAGTATGTGAAAATCTTAAATAGTTTTTTTTATACATAATATCTTTATTAATATAAGACTTTATAAACACCCTGTTCGTTTTGAATTGGATGGAACACTGCGTCATTCGCTAACACAGAAAAGAAAGAAGATACTTTAAGGAGGAAAAAAAACTAATACCTGCGAACTTGTCCTGATAAATTTTCTACAAGGAAATTAAACATAATCACTCAATTATAAATTATTCGTTTGTAATACATAATCTCCATTTCACGATGCAAAATGTACTCGAAACAACTCACCTTTTCAAATGTTTTATGTACTCCAACTACCGGAGAAAAGCCGATAATTACGCAAGACTAATTATGTCAAACAAGGAACAATTACTCACTGTTGCTGCTTTTCTCTTCCATTTCGCTTGCCTTTTTCGCATTGTATTATTTGTTGAAGATGCACCCAGAGCGACTGTAATAACAATCGTAATCATTCGCCTGAAAAAGCAAGCAGAACGACATCTTACGTGCATTTACATTCGAACTCAAGATTTCGAACCTTGTAGAACAATACAACTGCTTTAATTACGCTCCAAAACAAGGGTGGGGTTTATTCTCTTAGATGAAACTAAAGCCCTTCGATCATTCAGTAATTAAAAACTAAATTTTTGTTGTGTAAGCTTAATTGGCGTGAAACTGCTTGGTATTGTTATTTTTTCCCATACTTCGGAAGTAATTGTTATTCTCTTAAAACCGAAAAGATGCTGCTATTGCTCTTTCGAGCGTTTAATTATGATGTTCGCTATTAACTTTCTCTCTACTATAAACTGCTGGAATATACAAGAGGTAAGTTTCTTGAAAACAGGGTACTTGAATAAGAATGTATAATAAACAACATTATAGATAGCTGTTTTTGTCCCTTGGGAACGGTTATTCGGAAAGACGTATACAAAATGCAGTTATCTTTTACGCCAAGGCTTCTAACCTACTTTTATGCCAAGGCTGCACTAAAAAACGAAAAGAACCCGAAGAAAAACATTATTTCTGTCAAAATGAAAATCGGAAATGAATCAGAAAAAATATTGTATTTGTAAGTGAAATTATTAATATATCAAGCCATAAACCATGCCAATAGCTAGAAAACAAAGATCATTAGTCAGGGCACTGAAAGAAATTCAAAAACGTTCCAGGAAAATAAGGCAGCTATTGTGCCTAATTTGTACAAATCTAGGCAAAACGCAGAGAAATTCTAAGTTAAAAGTCAGAAACATTCCTGAAAAATTAAGAACGCTATCTAATAAATCCAATCACGTTTATGAGATAAATCAGAAAACTTCGAAGAAAAAGATATGCTTATAGTAATAGCAGGGGCTCGGCTTGATATGTCAGGAAGGCTCCTAAAGCGTCTTATAGAAAATATAGTGAAAGCTAAGGCAGCATTGTAAATACATGTCCAACAGCTTATTTGCCAGTAATACTTGCACAGCTGCAGCATCCAGAGACTGAAATTTGTCCTCGTATGGAGCTAGCTCAGTTCATCTGAGAGAGCTGTAAGGGGAACACTTAATACTGAAAATGAGTACGTCTTCAAGATGAAATGATTTGAAAAGTGCATTCATGAAACTTGTATCAATGTTAAAAAAAAAACTTTTCGAAAAAATACTTTTTCATAGGACTCTGGTGACAATCCGTGAAATCCTGGAACGTTGCTGGAAATAACCTGACGCTTCGGAATTTTTTACTTGACACAACTATTCCTGTCCACACTGCACTATCTGAAAACGAATTGGGAGCAACATTGTAGCTAACATAAGATGAAAATGATGCATTTGGGAAAGAGTTTCTTGTAACACCAAAACTTTTCGTGTTTTCTTTAGAGTTTAGTGTTGCGAAGATACTGATATCCGAGATCCATATTTCCCACTTTCAGTCAAGTCCTCAAAGAGAGATAAACATTCGTAAGGTTATACCTTATCTTCGAGTAGAATCATGTTTTCATTCACTAACAGATGGTCATCAAATCAACATTTTCATACAGTTTCTTGTAACACCGAACCTTTTCGTGTTTTCTTTAGAGTTTAGTGTTGCGAAGATACTGATATCCGAGATCCATATTTCCCACTTTCAGTCAAGTCCTCAAAGAGAGATAAACATTCGTAAGGTTATACCTTATCTTCGAGTAGAATCATGTTTTCATTCACTAACAGATGGTCATCAAATCAACATTTTCATACAGTTTCTTGTAACACCGAACCTTTTCGTGTTTTCTATAGAGTTTAGTGTTGCGAAGATACTGATATCCGAGATCCATATTTCCCACTTTCAGTCAAGTCCTCAAAGAGAGATAAACATTCGTGAGGTTATACCTTATCGTTGAGTAGAATCATGTTTTCATTCACTAACAGATGGTCATAAAATCAACATTTTCATACAGTTATTCTCAGACAGTATATTTTTGGATGCAATATAAAAATATTTACCTTTCAATGCATGGAATAAGAAGGAGGGCTCTAAATTTAAAATATTAAAATGTTTCTTTAATTTACCCCAAATGACCCCTTTAAGTTCAGAAAAATTTGATTAGTTGGCATACTTGAAAAAAAAAATAACGTTCTAATGCAAAGAGTTTTAACGTTGTAGTTTAATTTTTTCCCGCTTTCTAAGTGCGTATTTCTTTTCCCTCGAAGTATGGAGTAAATTCTTAATCTGTGTCCTAAAATAAATTAATTATTAGTTGAAAAACGTTGAAGCAGAAGTTTCGGACTAATAATTTTAATCACAAAAAATGTAGATAGGAAATTTAAAATTTCGTCCTCGCCCACTATTTCTCACTTCTATTAGGGAAAAAAGCGTTTGGTTTGGAGGAAGAAGTTTATTCACGTAGTCTTTTACGAAAATATTCCAAGTCAGTTAATTAATACTGAAAGCATGTGCTTAAAAAAAGGATTTAAATGACTCGCTTTCTTTCATTAGAATTTTACTGACGATTTCTTGCATACGTTATTCAAAAAGGAAATGGGAATCATTCAAATACCCCCAATTAACAAATTGAAAACTTATTTAAGATGTTTAATTTAAGACTAAAGAAATTCAGGCAATAAACATTACTCAGCGATTACCGGATGAAAACCCGGAGAGAAAAAGTTAAAATCACGTTTCTGAGTTCATCCGTCCTAATTGAAATACACCAATTTCCGAGTTTATGAGAATGATATAATTAGCTTCAAATTCTCGTAATTCACGTTTACTCTATACTTCTAGTAAAAAAGTTTGCTGTTTGTAAGTATTTTTCATCTGAATGAAACGGCAATTTAAATTGGAAGTTAGTAATTTAGAAATTGCTTCATGCACCAACAGAAAAGCGTCGTAAGAAATGTGTTTGAAATTGTAATAATTTATACTCATTCAATACAAAATGCTGGTTTAGCAAGCCAATTAATTTTAATATTTGAGGCAGAAATTTTGGAAAATTTGTTCAAGATATTATATTTTAAAAGACAAGCATCATTATTTTATTAAATGAATAAAATATGATTTGAACATGTATTTTTCTGCTTTGAAGAAATATAACGAAATAGTCAATCTAAAATTTTATCTTGAAGTATGTCTTACCAATATATTTTTACTTCCTTTTACGAAGTAAAGGAAGTATTGTGATCGCAAAAAAAAAAAAAAAAAATCACTCAAATTTGATTTTGCTCACCCTCGAATGAATGTTAAGTAGTTTTTCCGACCTGTCAACACGTGCATATGTACCTAGAAACATATAAATAACCGAAAAATCCTTACCACCCCCGAGTTAACTACGACGAGTTTTCTCATGACATCTGCATGTACGTATGTATGTGCGTATGTATGTATGTATATGTATGTATGTGTGTATGTACATGTATGTCGCACTCAAAAACTTTATGCCGTAAAAGCTTCTAGTTTGGTATGTAAGCTCTGGAGGGGGGGGGTCTAGTAGTGCACCTCCCCTTGTGGCTGTATTCGAATGTTCCCAAGGGGGTCGTTTTACCCCTTTTGGGGGCAAATCAGTGTTAATTTCAATGCAGACTTCAATGATATGAATTGGCACAACCACTTGGCGAAATAGCGCCAAGGTTCTGGTCACCAAGTGTTTGACGCTAACTTGATCACATAACGTCAAGTTGGCGACAAATTTGGAGAAAAAAATTTATTTTTATGAACTTGGGTTCAATTTGGCGCTATTGGTGATATTTTGAGAAAAATCCACTGAATGATTTTCGTATCGGCGATATTTAGAAAATTAATCATTGCAAAACATGTGATTGCATTGTTTCATTGCAAACTAGGGTGAAAGTGTTTGAAGTGTTATCCTGCGGACTCCAAGCACTATTTTAACACTTAAGGCATCTAGTAAGAAATTCACACGTAAAAAGAAGTAGTGTGGGGTCCATACCAGATTTTTTTTTTCTTAAGTTATAGGTAAAGTTATGTGAACTATTCATATTTTTTTAAAGATTATTTCTGTACTCGCCTTCTATGTCCTAATTTTTACTTCGCATCCGGTTGAAGGGTGAAATTAAGGCCGGTTCAATTATACATACTTCTGCTCTTTAATTGTTGTCAAAAAATGAGAAAAAATAGTAATGACAAAACTAAAGCTTTGTTAATAAATTTAGCTCATTAGTTTCCAGGCTAAGCCAAGCAGGCACATATTTGAGGATTTTGGTCACTAAATCCTTATTAAATCCATATATAAGATAAGTATAAGCCTTTAATATAAATGATTTTACTTATATGAGAATCCTCGTGTGCTGCCGGCACGAAGCGTCGCAGGAAAGACGTTTGGAATAGACTTTTGGAATAAAATATAAAACATAAATTTGAAACCTAAAGACTTTCTATCAGCTTGATTTGCACTAAAAAGTATGGAATAAAATAAATGCACGATTTCTTGATGAGAACAGTTAAAAGTTTCAGTTGATCTAATTATGTCTTTATATTTTGATGAATTCTAAAAGCAGCCAATAAAATTTAAATTAAAAATTTGAGAATAAAATTTGAGAAGTAGGCGTTTTACAGCTAAGTAAGAATATATTGTAAAGAAAATTCGTCAACTTTCTGAATATATCGAGCAGCTGCGGTTTATATTATTTTCAGAAATGTTTCTGAGCACGTTGGAATCATCTTTCTGTTATTTTCCAAAACGTTTCTGAGTATGTCGGAAACCTCTTTATGTTGTTTTCAGAAACGTTTTTGAGTATTTCATGCAACTGCGGTTCATGAAACATTCAGAAAAGTTTCTGAGTATTTCAGAAAGGTTTCTCAATATTTCAGGAACCTCTCTAAAATTTTCAAAAAGGTTTTCGAATGTTTCCGAGTCCTTTTTTCCGTTACTTTTTTTTTTTTTTTGAATACAAATCTGAATTGTAATGATTTACATTTTTTACTGCCGAGATTAGTAAAATTTAAATTTAAAAAGTAAATAAAAACTAATTCAGTAAAATACTTTTAGAATGGTGTAAAAATACAAACTTTTTATTATTTATTTGTTTTACTTTATTTTTAAGTCCAACAACTGTTTTATAATTTGTAAAAGCTGGAGCTCATCCTTTTTAAAAAATAACAATAATAAATAAATTAAAAAAATTAAAAAATAATTATGAAGAAAATGAAGAAAAAATAAAAGAAAAGAAAAATTTTTCTTTTTTTTAAAGAAATAAATAAAAGTTTTAAAAGAAATAAATAAATGGGCCGTTTATAGGAAAGAAAGAAATAGGTACAGTTAATAATGTTGCAAATTCTAAAAAATATATCCAAAAAGAAAATGTTGTTGGTCAATTAGAAAAGAACTGGAGGTAAGATTGCATGGTTGTCAGCGTTACCCAAGAAACACCACGAGGAGGTCACCATGCGACGTTTCTCGTTGGGGAGTTTTGATCAGGCAGGCCCCCTTTCCTACTGCCATTGGGGAGTTTTGCTTAGGCAGGCCCCCAATGCCTACTGCCGTTAGAGAACAAGAGCCCATGAGAGCCAGACTTACGTCATTTTAAGGGGTCACATTACCTCAAAAATGACCAAACGACCAAAAAAAATGTATTTTAAATCTAAACGTTATTTCAAACACATGGAACGATTACTTTGCTGTAGCTCAAATATTGAAAACTAGCTAATTACCCGGCGTTACCCGGGTGCTTACTTATACAACATAGCTAATTATAATTGTTTTAAACTTATTTCATGCTACAATGAAATAGGTGAGCCTTAAATTGATCATTCATTGTTAATCGTAATCTTTGTTGGAAAACACTGATACTTAAATATGTTAAATTTTATCCATTTGTATGCTTAAAGGCTTATCTCTATTACTCTAGCTAGAGCCGCTATATATACAGGCCGACGCACCAAGCTTAAGTTTCACCACTTTGGATCCATCTCATTTACTTTTACTTTCATTTTTCATTGTTGCGGAGCTAGGGTTACCAAAGCAAAGTTTAGGGACATTGCCAAGCTTTGTTAAATTCACATGAAAAGTTACCAAAAACGATAACTCGCCAGAAAAGACAACCCTCAAACACGCGCTAGATCCAAAGTGGTCAAACTCAATCTTGATGCGTCGGCTCGTCTATATAGGGGCCTTAACTCTAGCTATTCAAAATTGAAAGAAATTGGCCATTCTGAGACAAAAAATTTGAATTTTGAGCTTTTTGGATTTTTTTTTTTTTTTCTTTAATTTCAAAACCCTGCTTATGTGAATTCCAGTGCATCAAGGTACCTCTGTGCCAAGTTGATGAAAATCAGACAAAAACTGGACTCATATATGAGGAACAAACATACATGCATACAAACAAACAAACAAACAAACATACATCCATTTAATAATGAGTGTCTTTAAATCCAGCACGCTATGTGTTATAATGGAAAAGCAAAACTTTAAAGTGCTTTTTCTCGACGATCATTTTTCGTGTTTTCATGTTACTGGACTTGCTAAGGACTTTTTTCCATAAAGGATACAGCTTTAAAACAATACTTTTTGCACTCAGGATAATATATTTAACAAAACTGTGCATTAAGTAGGCACTTTATTAGCTACTAAATTTATAAAGCAAGTTAAATCTCTAAAGCCGAATTTTTTTGAGAATTTTATGATTTTTTTGCATGAAAATATCAAATGATTTTCTAATCAATGTATATGAAAATTAATGCACAGATTTTTAGAGGTTATCCATGTGATCATTTAGCAAAAAAAAAAAAAAAATGGGTTAGAAAATATATCAAATTCTCCAAAATAAAAGGGCAATCTTTCTAAGGTTTAAAAATAATTGTTAAAAGAGTGTACAAGCAAAGATTTCAGAGAATTACATTTTTCACTTAGATTAAAGAAATTTGTTCAGAAGGTAATGTTACCCCTTAAGACCCAAAGTTTTTCTGCGCCGGCACACAACAGCAGGTAAAAACCGTTCACTATTAGTTAACCTAATTAGCGCTGGCTTTGGCAGGAAACAGGTTGCAAAGGTTCGTCAAAAACTGAACAACAACGAGTCATTCCAAGTCAAGTGACATCGTCGTCTTTACCTTACCGTATACGATTCGACGAAATTTTATACAAGTGATATGACTTCGAGACTATACTGCACTAATATTCTACTGCTAAGACCAAAATTTGGATCTCTTTAAAACAAAATTGGCTAAAAAGTAGCAGATCTTCTTTGTAAGATAAATGACGATTTAATCTAAACATAAAAATTTATGAAAATTTTGGACTCCCCCGCCCCCTTTGCTTTATTTTTGAGGTATTCCGGATGCTCATGATTTGTGTCTTAGAAGTAGTGCAGACGACATTCATAACCCACACCGCCATGACCCGTTTATAGGGCAGACGACACTCATAACTCACACCGCCATGACCCGTTTATAGGGCAGACGACACTCATAACCCACAACGCCATGACCAGTTTATAGGGCAGACGACACTATTGAAATAAAGAGCAATGAGAAAGCCATGTGGTAGCAAACGCAAGAATTGTTTTTGTTTTGATTAGTTTGATGTTCTTGTTTTGACGGCAGACTATATGGAGCCGAGTAGCTGCTTGCTTTTGCACGTTGACTAATATAGGAATATCTGCGCATGCGTCGTCAATCGCGATGAAAACGATTTTCATACATACTTTGATAGAGTAAGATTTAGTAAAGTTTAATGCTGTGTTGCGATTGATTTTTTCGCAGTTAACATGAATAGACGTTCTACATCGGGAAGTGATCCGCCAAAAAAACGATTGTGTGTGTTTCGGAATGAGTGGATGAAGGTTGAAAAATGGCTTGCACCTTGTCCTGGAAATGCAGCAAAAGCACGGTGCACTATTTGCAACAAGGATTTTTCTGTTGCTCATGGAGGTCGCAATGATGTGACTCAACATTCCCAGGGTGTGGAGCACAAGAAAAATAAAGTTACTGTTTCATCTGCAAGCAACTTAGCAAATTTTTTTACTCCAAAAACTTCCCCCGAGAGCGACAAAATTGCTATCATAGAATTAGTCACGGTGTTTCATACTATAAAACATAATTTATCGTACAATTCCATGGACTGTGGCAACAAACTCTTGCTTAAGCTTTTTGATGATTCAAAACTTGCATCAAAAATTAGTTGTGGTAGAACAAAGGCTGAAGCAATAACTACTAATGTCCTGTGTCCAATGTTTCTTGAAACCCTTATAGAAGACCTCAAGGTAAATACTGTTTATTTTTCTCTTAGTACTGATTCCTCAAACAAAGGAAATAGAAAATTTTACCCAGTGTGTGTCCAGTATTTCACAAAAGAGAATGGAATCTGTAAAAAAGTGTTAAATTTTGTGGAAGAAAGTTCCGAAACGGCCGATTCTATTGTAAATTGCTTGACTAACTCACTGAAAGAGTCCGACTTGGATTTACAGTCAGTTTCAGCATTTTCAGCAGACAATACTAACGCTAATTTTGGAACAAAGCGATCAGCATATACCCTACTTAAAGCGCAAAACGAACATTTAATTAAGTCAGGGTGCTTAGCTCATATAGTTAACAATGCATTTCGTCATGCTGTTGATGCTCTAGAAATTGATATCGAAACTATTGTTTTAAAAATATATTCTCATTTTTCTAGATCTGCAGTTAAGCGGAATGAGCTAAAGGAATTTTTTGAGTTTGCGAACATGGAATTTAAAGAGCTACTGAAGCATATCCCTACGCGATGGCTAAGTTTAGCTCCTGCTGTAGATAGGCTCATTAAATCTTGGCCTGCTCTCATGAATTATTTTATAAGCGAGAGAGACTCGATCCCTAAGCCTCTTAGAAAATTATTGCTTTTAAATGAAGAAAGTACAATTGAAACATGTCAAACCAATGAAGTTGCATTAGTTCTCCATTTCCTTCATAGTGTATCCCCCATTTTTGAAGTTACCAGTAAGAAACTTCAAAATGAATCTACAACTGCAGCTGAACTTTTTGATATTATGACAAAGTTGGTAAAGCAGCTAGAGAGCAGATTTGAAGATAAGTTTTATGGATCGTTCGTCGATAAAACCTTAAAACATCTAGACGGTAGCAAAATTCAATTTCTGACTGAAGGATATCAGAAATTTTTTGAAACAGCTGTGACTTATCTGAGAAAGTGGTTTGATTTCACTGATAAAAATCCCCTTTTTGCTTTAAGGCCAATGGCCTTAATGGAAAAGATCCAGTTCTCTGACTTGACAGCTTTTGTAGAGCAGTTAAATATCGAAAATAAAGTATCGGTAGATGACCTATACAATGAATTTTCAGCAATAAAGGAAGTTCTTAATAGCTTAGTTGCACAGAAAGAAATGACTGTAGGCGATAAATGGCAAACGTTATTTCAGAAAAGTTCAGAGCTACCAAATTTGTTTAAACTTGTTTCCTTTTGTTTTAGTATTCCCCCATCTAATTCCTTCGTTGAACGAGTATTTTCTCACATGAATTTAAAGTGGACTGACGTTCGAAACAGGTGCTCTGTTCAGCTAATTAAATCAGAACTTATTGTTGCCATAAATTCATTGAATTTGAGTTGCAATGAGTTTTATAATAACTTGAAGACACACAAAAATTTGAAAAAGATTGTTACAGGACTAAAATCAAACAGCAAATATGGTTTTTTGAAGGCATAATGATTGATTAACAAAATAATAACCATAGAGAGTTTTAATTTTAGGTTGTTGAATTTTAATTTGCTCAAGTTTAGTTTGTTAAATTTTAGTTTGCTTTTGTTTATTTCTTTAGCTGTTTCAAATTTTAATTTTTAACTCTATGATCAAGTGTAAAATTCACATGTTTATTAATCGTTCATTAAAATCATTTTACTCATTCAGAATTATCCATTGGTTGGTGTGGCAGTAAGAAACAAGTCTTGCTCCACGATTTCTTGCATTACTGTTTCAGATAGAATATTCACATTTAACGAAAAAAATGTTCGATTGCACCGTTTCTCTTATAGTGAAAACAAGTAAAAAACTAATTAGCACCTGTTTCTATCAATGTCGATCTGTATACTGAACTTCGCACTACTATTTGCTTTATTCTTTGAGTTCAGAGTTCCTCCTGAAATGTGTTCGCCCACAAACATACAAATGTATAAGAATCTACCGCAAGCTAGTAAAACATGTTTGTTTATCACCCCTTAAAATACACCGTAACCAGTAATTGCCCTCAACCGCAAAACTTTCTCCCACTTTCATCCTAGAAGCCCGTCCCGTATTTGCTGGTCTTAAATCTGGCAACCCTGCTCATAACCCACACCGCCATGACCCGTTTATAGGGCAGACGACCCTCATAACCCACACCGCCATGACCCGTTTATAGGGCAGACGACCCTCATAACCCACACCGCCATGACCCGTTTATAGGGCAGACGACACTCATAACCCACACCGCCATGACCCGTTTATAGGGCAGACGACCCTCATAATCCACACCGCCATGACCCGTTTATAGGGCAGACGACCCTCATAACCCACACCGCCATGACCCGTTTATAGGGCAGACGACCCTCATAACCCACACCGCTATGACCCGTTTATAGGGCAGACGACCCTCATAACCCACACCGCCATGACCCGTTTATAGGGCAGACGACACTCATAACCCACACCGCCATGACCCGTTTATAGGGCAGACGACCCTCATAACCCACACCGCCATGACCCGTTTATAGGGCAGACGACCCTCATAACCCACACCGCCATGACCCGTTTATAGGGCAGACGACACTCATAACCCACACCGCCATGACCCGTTTATAGGGTAGACGACACTCATAACCCACACCGCCATGACCCGTTTATAGGACAGACGACACTCATACCCCACACTGCCATGACCCGTTTATAGGGCAGACGACACTCATACCCCACACCGCCATGACCCGTTTATAGGGCAGACGACACTCATATCCCACACCGCCATGACCCGTTTATAGGGCAGACGACACTCATAACCCACACCGCCATGACCCGTTTATAGGGCAGACGACACTAATAACCCACACCGCCATGACCCGTTTATAGGGCAGACGACACTCATATCCCACACCGCCATGACCCGTTTATAGGGCAGACGACACTCATAACCCACACCGCCATGACCCGTTTATAGGGCAGACGACACTAATAACCCACACCGCCATGACCCGTTTATAGGGCAGACGACACTCATATCCCACACCGCCATGACCCGTTTATAGGGCAGACGACACTCATATCCCACACCGCCATGGCCCGTTTGTAGGGCAGACGACACTCATAACCCACAGCGCCATGACCCGTTTTTAGGGCAGACGACACTCATAACCCGCACCGCCATGACCCGTTTGTAGGGCAGACGACACTCATATCCCACACCGCCATGGCCCGTTTGTAGGGCAGACGACACTCATAACTGCTATATTTATATTCGTTTTACATAATTATTAATCTATATTTTTTATCTTTGATGTTTTTATATTGTATGATATGCAGTACATGTTTACAGTTTAAGATTGGTAATTTTTGAAATTTACATACACATTTAGTCAATATCATAACTGCTAGAGGTATTTTTTCCCTCCTAAAAATAATCGATCCACGATTAGTTTAGAAAAAAAAGTATGGAATTTTTACTTCGTTTAAAAAAAGCTGATTTGTTAGAACTGTCTAAAGATTTAGGACTTACGATAGGGGCAAATGACACAAAAATTGACATAAAGGATAAAATTATTACCAATGAACATTACGTGGAAGAAAAACGTGATGAAAATTACGTGGTTGTTAGGGCAATGCTCGACGCTATACTTGAAGAAAATGAGACAGAACTTCGGTTAGCAAAAGAGGCCAAAGAGCGGGAATTTCAGTTAGCGCAAGAGGCAAAAGAACGAGAATTTCAGATACTAATGCAAAATAAGGAAATTGAAAGACAACAAATAGAACTTGAATGCCTCAAGGCAAAGAAAACTATTGCACCGGATAGACCAAAGATTGAAATGGGATTAAACCAGACTTCTCAGAAACTTATGCCTAGTTTTAATTTAAAAGCAGATGACATTTTGTTTATATTTGGAACTTTTTAAGCGGCAAGCTAAAGTTCAGCAGTTGCCAAAGGAAAAGTGGGTATCATATCTCATAGGCGTCCTGCCAGTCGAGATAACCTAATTGCAAGGGAGCCTGAGGAGCGGGCTGGAGATTATAGTCATGTAAAAGATTTATTGCTCAAAAGCTTTTAAGTTAAGTGCAGAAAAATTTCGTCAACTTCTTGTAAAAACGCAAAAAAGCAAATTCTACTTGGTACGATTTTTATCACGAACTGAATACCTATTTGGAAGGCTTGATCAGAGGTTTAAAAATCGAAACTTTTGAACAACTCAAGAATTTGATGCTGGTTCATCAAATCAAACGACGTGTATCCATTGAATTTAAAGAACATATTTTAGATGAATGGGGATCAATAATTTCACCGCAAGAATTGGTGGTGAAAATTGAAGAATTTGAGGACGTATGAAGAACATTTAAGGCTAAAACCATCAAGTTCGTTTGAAAGAGAAAATTTCGAAAACACGGGAGCTAATAAGTTCAAGAACTTTCCGCGAAACTCAGAAAATTTCAGGAATTAAAATAATTACAACGATAAAATAATTACAACGAAATCCATACGCCGAGAACAGTGTCCCAAGACAAGTGATATGCTGTTTCTGCCGAATGCCAGGTCATTACGGTGCAGAATGTCGAAATCGCCCTAGCACTAGTACCAAGAGTAATAAACCTCCGAACACCGTGATACAACTTTGCTCCGGAAAATCAGCAGAAAAATACGGAACGAAGAAAAGAACCCTCAGAAACAAAGTTTTCAAAGCATTGATTGACAGTGGTAGTTCTATTAGCCTCCTACGTGAAGATATCAGCAAAAAAGTAATAAAATCCTCCGAACTTTCAAAAGAAACATTAGTACTTACCTTACCGGCTTCGGAAATTCACAGGCAGAAACTAAAGGTTCGTTTAAAGAAGAAATTGAATTGGATGAGTTAAAGTATAATTTGACACGGCATGTTGTTCCTAAACAGCAGCTAGGATTTGAAGCGATCATAAGAAGAGATATCCTACAACAAGCATCGGTCGACTTTGCTAAAGACGGAATCAAATTCAGCAAGAGAGAAAATCAAGTTTGGTCTATGCATGCGCAGCTATTCGAAGCCAGAACGCAAGATGAAGTCGATGTCAAGCATGTTTCAAATTCGAAAATAAAAGAAAATAAAGAGTTATCGGAACTAATTTCTAACTACGTATACGCCTAACAAAACTGAAACAACAAATGTATCGATGCAAATTTTTTTAAAAGATGACATTCCGATTTACCAGTCAGCACGCTGACTATCATTCTCCGAGAATCAAGTAGTGAACAAACAAATTGATGAATGGCTGGAACAAGGAACAATACGAACCACCAGCTCATCTGAGTACGCAAGTCCAATTGTACTAGTAAAAAAGAAAGATGGAAGCACCAGATTATGCGTGGATTACAGAAAACTAAACCACAAACTCGTCAAAGATAGATTTCCACTACCATTAATAGACGACGTCTTGGACAAGCTTCAAGGAACTAAAGTTTATTCAACACTTGATTTAAAAACCGGATTTTTTCACGTGAACATAAACAAAGATAGCAAACGATTCACCTCTTTTATCGTTCCGGACAGACAGTTCGAGTTTAATCAAATTCCTTTTGGTCTCAGTACAAGACCTAGTGTGTTCCAGAGATATATATATCAACAGTATTTTCCGTGAACTTATGCGTAAAAACATTGTAATAATCTATATGAATGATTTAGTAATTCCAGCGAAAGACGAAAGAGACTGGAGAAGTTGAAAAAAATCTTCGAAGTTGCTTCAAAATATGGTTAGGAAATAAAATTTTGCAAACGTCAATTTTTACAAAGAAAAATTGAATTTTTGGGCCAGATTATCGATAACGGAACAATTCGGCTATCAACAGCTAAAACACTAGCAGTGATGAAGTTTCCCATATCTACTACGGTTAAGCAAGTCCAAAGTTTCCTAGGCCTCACCGGCTATTTCCGCAAGTTTATTCCAGAATATTCTAAAATAGCAAAACCATTAAGCGACTTGACAAGAAAAGACAAGCCATTTGTATTCGATCGACCTCAAATCGAAGCGTTTGAAAAGCTGAAGAAAATGTTAACGGAAAGTCCAGTGTTGAGTATTTTTAGACCGGGAAGAAATACCGAGTTACATGCAGATGCAAGCCAACATGGCAACGGGGCTATTTATTACAAGAAGACGACGATGGGAAATTGCATCATGTTCTATACATGTCCCAGAAAACCACTCCGGCTGAAGAAAAATATAGTAGTTACGAGTTAGAAGTCCTTGCTGTCGTCACAGCTCTAAAAAAAAATTCGTACTTATCTCCTAGGCAACCCCTTCAAAATTACCACCGATTGTTTAACGTTCCAAAAAACTATGGACAAAAAAGACTAAGGCAGGGATTCAAGAGAAAAAAGGCTATCGCAAACTGCAATCGCTACTGGAAATGAATTACATTAGAACGTTTCTTGATACAGGAAATGAATTACATTAGAACATTCATCGTGACGTTTGCCTATGAAAAACGAGCTAGATAAAACGTCACAGCCTACTTGGCGAATAAGAGGAGATGGCCGACTGCTTGTGAGCTCTAATTGGCTCCGCTCGTAGTGACGTCACTGCCAAGTTAAGCTGATGATAATGTAATTCACTTCCAGTAGCGATTGCATTCGAAGCGATCGCAGTGCTGTTTCACTTGAATCCCTGCCTTAGTTACCCGAATAGCCAGATGGGCCCTCCTTTTGGAAGAGTTCGACTACGAAATAATCCATTGACCCGGCAAGCGAATGCAACACGTAGATGCCTTAAGCAGAAATCCAGTAGCCGTAATTGCGGATGATACTCTCATCGCAAAATTGAAACGGGCTCAACAACTAGATGAAAACGTCCAACAATTAAAATCCCACCTGAATAGTGACGCACAAGACTTTTTCGAAAGAAATGACATTTTATACAAATATGAAAACGGCCGCGAATTAATTGTTGCACCAAGAGATAATAAAATGAACTCATCAAATTGGCTCACGACAAAGGACATTTTGCAGCAACGAAAACTGAAGAGATCGTTAAATTGGACTTTTTTATCCCAAATTTAACAAAACGAGTGCAAGACGTGATTAGAATTGTGTACCATGTATACTAGCAAATAAAAAGAGTGGAAAAAAGGAAAGATTCTTAAACCCTATATTCATATAGAAGATATACCGCTAAGCACCTATCATGTTGATTTCATAGGCCCTATGCCTTCAATAAACAAAAAATACAAGCACATCCTAACCGTTGTTGACGGATTCACAAAGTTCATCTGGCTTTATCCATCTAAATCCACTTCTGCGGAAGATGCACTCGAAAAATTGAGACTGCAACAAAAAAACTTTCGGAAACCCCTCAAGAATAACAACCGACCTAGGTCCAACATTCATCGCTAAAACTTTTAAATACTATTGTGAAGACGAGAAAATACTTCATCTGCCAATAGCAACTGGAGTACCCCGAGGGAATGGCCAAGTCGAGAGAGTACACCGCACGCTTATACCAGTTCTCACCGAACTATCCATCGAAGACCCAACCAAATGGTATAAGTACGTAGACAAACTACAAAGAACACTTAACAGCACCTCCAACAGAAGTACCAAGCGGACTCCTTTCTAGCTGTTAGTGGGCACCACTATGAGAAACAAAGACCATCATATACAAGAACTATTGATGGAAGAAATACCTAAAAGAATTAGATGAAAATCGAAATCTGCTCTGACAAGAAGAAAAGAAAAACATCCAAAAAGTTCAAGCTGAAAATAGAAAAACGTACGATAAAAAGCGTAAGAAAGCGTCTGAATATCAAGTAGGAGATTTGGTGGCAATCCAACGAACTCAGTTTGGAACAGGGTTAAAATTGAGACCGAGATTTTTGGGACACTATAGAATAGTAAATGTTGAGCCAAAAGATAGGTACGACGTACAGAAAGTAGGTTCTCATGAAGGCCCTAACTCAACCACATCCTCGGCTGATATGATGAAATTCTACTCCCCAACTCTTAACCTTTTTTTAATATATTTTATGATTTCTATATTTTTCTTTGTAATGTTGTAAAATTGCTTATATTTGTTTACGAATTTTCATATTGTAACCATGTTGTCTTTATCGTATATTCACTTAATGTTTAATTGTGCTTTTTCCAAAATAATGTAAATGTATGTTTCGTCACTGGGGGCCAGATTTAGCAGGATGGCCGAATATGTAGGAATGAGTGGCAACACTCAAGAGAGCGCGCGCAACGCCGCCCTCTAGCGAGCATAAGAGTCTAACACCGACAGTATGTGAAAGGTGCTCTTTCGTGTTTGTTCCTCGACGCGCAATTATACGCGCCTGTTTGTACTATGTGTTGTGTGGCGTAATAAATGTTTTGTGATGTTGATGACGCTCTCATCATTCCTGCAAACCGGCGGGCGGACACCCTAGACATAAATCGATCCTACATAAATAGTTTTTCAAAGTGTACGAAGACTTTTGTGAGATCAAGTTCTTGATACTTTTTGATCATTAATTTCTTAAAAATTGTTTTGTTTCACTAAAACATTTAATGTACTTTTGTTAAAAATAGATCATATATCTTACTATTAATTACTTATTCCGGAACATTAGTTTTAATTAATGTAGAAAGCCACATTTCATTGAAAATGGTAAGTGTATAAACACTCTTGGGACATTCTTGGTAGGCACTGTATCAATAGTCAGTCCCGCTTAAACAAATACTGTCGGTTCTAAGAAGTATTATTCGATAAGGCGGGAATTTTTCTTAACCTTTTCAGAGCGCCTACCTTGACCTTAAAAGTGTTACATTTCCAAATTTACGTTTTAAGATAACATTTGTCTCTTTAAACGCAATAATTGTAAGACAATGATTATATAAATGTGATTAAAAAAAATACCGAAAACACTAAATAAGTAAACAAGAATATAGAATTGTCATCAAGTACGCAGTCGACGCTCGTTATAACGACCACCTCCACCCGACAAAAAATGTCGCCTTTAAGAGTGGTTGCTATAAAAGGTAGAAATGTTTGAACATTTTCATATGCATCATGTATGTTCAGTAATTTCATTAAAATTGGCGGTTTTTTCATAGACTTCAACTAATTACTCATTTTTATTTCATTGGAGTCAAAAAATATATTAGTGCAAAATACTACGTAAAAATATTGAATTGATTTTTAGCATCATTCAGTGAATTTTTCGCAAAATATCGCCAATGGTGCCAAATTTAGCCCAGGTTCATAAATTAATTTTTTGCCTTATTTGTCTAAAAGTGGACAAATAAACACTTGGCGACCAAAAGCTTGACGATACATCGCCAAATGGTCGCATCAAATCATATCACGAAAGTCTGCATTGAAATTAACACTGATTTACCCAAAAAGGGGTAAAAGGCCCCCTTGGGAGCATTTGAATGCAACCACAAGGAGAGGCGCACCTCTCTTCAGAGCCTACATACTAAAGTAGAAGCTTTTACGGCATACAGTTTTTGAGCTATGCGACGACATACATACGTCACGAGAAAACTCGTCGTACTGTTCGAAAAGGATTTTTCGGCTTTTTATATGTAGGTAGGTACATATGCACGTGCTGACAGGTCGAAAAAACTACTCAACATTCATTCGGGGTTGAGCAAAATCAAAGTTTAGACCGAAATTTGAGTGAAATTTTTTTCACGATTAAAATACTTCCTTTACTACGTAAGAGGAAGCAAAAGGTATGGTCTACTTACAGATCAATTTACTTTGTCAAAAAAAAATCAAAATTAGTTGTTTGCTTTTTTGCAAAACTTAATTTTCCATTTGAGTTTTAGATGATATGGCGTGTCCAGTATTTGTTGCCTTGCAAAACATAGCACTACCAAAGCGTTTAAAGCTGAGTAAACAAACTTACCTAAATGGAAAATCGTTAAGGGAATCAATAATTATGTCACAAAAAAGCAGTATAAATTGGTTGAGAAATATACGTGTCACGTAGCTACAATTTTTGATTAAAATGAGCTTCAACAGTAAGGCAACAATGACTTCTCAAAGTGCAATAAATTAAAAATGCATTGTTTTAAAATAATGTATTGTTGCACGGAATATTTTTGTAAATATTTTATCTTTGTTGGTGAACAATCTGTAATATATTTTCAAAAGGACCACAAGTAGTCTCAACAATGGATCGGTGCTCCCCTTTTTGTGACCTGAAAATGCACGTATAAAATAAAACGGCTGCGATTCTGAGAAAAATTGACAAATCGCACTCATTCGCTAATTACTCATTTTTATTTCATTGGAGTCAAAAAATATATTAGTGCAAAATACTACGTAAAAATATTGAATTGATTTTAAATTGAATAATATAGAAAAAAAAATCTGGTGTCGACTCCACGGTGCTTCCTTTTACGTTTAAATTTCGTAATAGATGCCTTAAGTGTTAAAAATAGTACTTAGAGTGGGCAAGATAACAATTCAAACATTAACAACCCCCAATTTGTAACGAATCAATGCAAAAAAAAAATGTTGTACAATGATTCATTTTCTAAATATCGCCGATTTTAGCATCATTCAGTGAATTTTTCGCAAAATATCGCCAATGGTGCCAAATTTAGCCCAGGTTCATAAATTAATTTTTTGCCTTATTTGTCTAAAAGTGGACAAATAAACACTTGGCGACCAAAAGCTTGACGATACATCGCCAAATGGTCGCATCAAATCATATCACGAAAGTCTGCATTGAAATTAACACTGATTTACCCAAAAAGGGGTAAAAGGCCCCCTTGGGAGCATTTGAATGCAACCACAAGGAGAGGCGCACCTCTCTTCAGAGCCTACATACTAAAGTAGAAGCTTTTACGGCATACAGTTTTTGAGCTATGCGACGACATACATACGTCACGAGAAAACTCGTCGTACTGTTCGAAAAGGATTTTTCGGCTTTTTATATGTAGGTAGGTACATATGCACGTGCTGACAGGTCGAAAAAACTACTCAACATTCATTCGGGGTTGAGCAAAATCAAAGTTTAGACCGAAATTTGAGTGAAATTTTTTTCACGATTAAAATACTTCCTTTACTACGTAAGAGGAAGCAAAAGGTATGGTCTACTTACAGATCAATTTACTTTGTCAAAAAAAAATCAAAATTAGTTGTTTGCTTTTTTGCAAAACTTAATTTTCCATTTGAGTTTTAGATGATATGGCGTGTCCAGTATTTGTTGCCTTGCAAAACATTTTAAAATCTAACAGGATAAGAAACAATTTCTATATTAGGAGCTATCGTTACATCCTTCTTCATCTGAAGATTGCATTAGGGCAATTCCAGGCAACATGGGAACTCGGTGTTAAAAAAAAAATGTTGAAAAATTGTCTTAATTTTTTTTGTACGTTCTCTATATTGATTGTAGTTTACAAATTAGAATAAGGTAACTTCAGTCGAATCATTTTCTTTTTGTAAGAGAACTTGTTATATGAGCTCACAATCTTGTGAAAGTCTCTCTCTGCTAGACCCAATTTTAAATGAGCATATTTTATTGGTTTAGAATGTTTCCACAATTTAATTGCATTTTTTCCTGGCAGATTTATTCGATAAGAAAACAATTATTAATAGTACATTTTGAAATTTATTCTTAAAATAATTTTTTTAAGTAGTTTTTAAACCATTATATTTTGTGTAACGTGAGTCACGAAAACTTAATTTTTTTAATATTTCCAAATTTTATAGCTTATAAATGAAATTTTTTTTCCTGTTTCTCCTACTCATGTATATTACAAAAAAGAAATTATCGGCCAATTTAGAGTTTTTTGCTTTTTTATTCAAAAAATAAGGATGTTTATTTTGTAACGTGAGTCACGCGAAAAGTGAGTTACAGCCAATACAAGCTAATATTCACTTCTTAAAAGTATTTAATGTGCCCTAATGGTATTTTAGGGTCTAAAGGGAGGGTTAACACTTGTACACACCTATATATAATTAATAAAATTAAATATAAATAGCGTAATTTTAATTCTTTTAGTGTTTTATAATCTTTCAATTAGTGCACTGGGTCCCTGTTTTGGCCCTCAGCTTTCCAATGTGTAGCATGTGTTTATGCATGCACATATTTTTCTTCCGTACCTAAGAAAGGTTTTTCATTCCAGTAAAAGAATTTTTTAAAATATTTAACGAGTAACCGCAGTATGACATTTGACATTTGACACCCTGAGGTCCCCCGCACCTACTGTTTGAACGGTTTATCGGTTTTGGGACCCCAGGGACATTTATTAAAAACTAAACATGTTGCATCTTACAAAGCATTTTTTTTTTCACAATTTTGACATATCTTAGAGCATCATACAATTATAAACTTAACATAACAAATATCTTAACAAAACAATTTTTTTTAAACATAAAATGATATTTTTTAAACAAATTTAAGATATTAAAATACATATTCATTTTAAACATTGGTAAAAGAACAATTCAGAAATAGGAATTTAAAAAAAAATATTTAAAAAAAAAAAAGTTAAATTCCTTGAACTACAAATATGTTATTGGAAAGGTAAATAAAAAGAGAATACAGTTGTTTATTGGAAAAGGAGTGGGAAAAGGCATTGAGAATATTTTGGCAAGAATTTAAATTTGGGTTATATCGAACGTGAAAATTGGATGTTATAGGGCAATGGAAAACATAATGTTCAGGTGTTCCAATATCCCCACAAGTACAATTTGGAGAGTCTGATAAGGAAAAACGGGAAAAATATGCAGGAAAAGGACCATGACCAGTGAAAAATATTGTTTGGACTCTATGATTGATTCTAGGATAAAATTTAATGGTAGGAAAAAAATTAAAAACACGCCGACCCGTGTCAGCGTGCATCCATCGATATTGCCAATCTTCTTTTAGAAAATTTTGTAGTGTGGATAATAGAGCAGATTTGGGAAAAGGTAAGTAGCCTGAATTCGAGAAAGAAGGATCTTCTGCTGCGGTGCGTGCTAAATAATCTGCTTTATCATTACCTATATTATTTGAGTGGCCCTTAACCCAATTAAGTGAGAGGGAAGGATTTGACAAAAGAAGGTTTTGAATGGAAGTGGTGATAGGGACCGCAGTATAACAGAAAAGGTGCCGAGAAAAATTAAAGCAAGAAGGGAAGTAAATTGCATGTAAACAGAAACATTGTCTGTGGATGAAAGAATGTCTAACGAGAAAAGTCGAAAAGCTAAGTATATTGCCTCTAGCAATTCAATATAAGCTGAAAAATAAACATATGAAACTTTCAAAGGAAATTTTGGCTAAATTCAAACTTCTTAAATATCGCTTCAACAAGTACACAAATATGTAAATACACTAAGGAAGACTCGCCAAAACAAGGAGAAATTCCGTTAATTCACCTCACAGTTAAACTGTAGTCATAAGTGAGTTACTCAATACTCATCCGTAAATGTAATATACATTTGAAAAGAAGATTTCAATGTCCACTGAACTCATGCTGAAAAAATTATTTATCCCAAGAAAATCTAAACAAAAATGATTTAAAAAAATAGCTTGAGAGAATTTTTTTTTATACATATAACATTGGAACATAAGAGAAATTTTACAAAGCAAGGTCAACATCTCACTTGTTCTCTTTTGAGATGCTTAAAATTTAATTATTCATCAGTAGTCGTGGATGAGAAAAGTAAGTTCTTTGAAGAGCCTACTTCTGACAGCAGTCAACTAATTTTACAGCCATTATGCAACATTAAATGTTATGATTGGTATCAGATGAAATGTAATGGTGTGTTATATTCTGTAAAAGTTTCCAGATGTATGAATTGAGAATTTGAAATCAGTGCAATGCAGCCACAGAGAAAAAAAAGGAAGTAGTATAAAAAAAGACAAACACATGTTTTGGAAAATTGAATTGATAAATCCACTCTGTGACCGTTCAGAGGGGTTAGATGGCAGCTGCTAAGAAGAATTTTAACCCTAGGTCTATGGGAGAAAAAATTCGTGCTGCGAAAAATTGGCCGTTAAGAGGGGTGGCCGCTTTGTAAAAGTGACCGCTCGGAGAGGTTTTACTGCATTTAAAACTGATCAACTAAAAAAAACAAGCCATTAAGCATTAATTTAATTGAATTTAGGTGAAATCTCTACACAAAATTTTCAAAATAAGATGTAAAGTAAAGGACTAAAACGGAGATGTAACGTGAGTCACGAAACTATGTAACGTGAGTCACACTCAAAATATTGAATAACTTAATTAGTGACTGCAAAATGAACTTAATTTTCGTATATATCACAACTTAGAAAAAACACTTATATTTTGTGCCATGAAAAGCAGTTTTTAAATTTATTATTATGAAAAAGCAGGAATCTTAGGTTTTTAATTACCCAAAAAACTTGAGTTCCTTTTTTTTGTAACGTGAGTCACGCTGTTAAATTCAGGTTGAAACACCATTTATTTCTGTTGAAATTTAAAATGCTGACATCCACAGATTCTCACTGTATACCAGATGACTGTCAACAGCTTTATTTAAATCAGGGATGGTATTTCTTTAATATATATAACATTTACTTTTGTAAAATCACGTCAAACTGTAACGTGAGTCACGTGGAATTGCCCTTTAGTTTCTTGCAGCCTCATGTCAAAGTTGATGCACTGAACACTGAAGACTCCATGCATTTTTCATAATAAAAATATTGGATTTTTCACTTTGCCCCATGGTTTTTTAAGGTGGAAAATTTCTACCTTTTTTGAAGGTACAAAAGAACTGCCAAAACTGAAAAATAATATTTCAACGCAAGTTGTCCTATAAAATACATTATTCAATCTTTATGAACAATAATTTTCAGAACAAATTTCCGATGTGTTCATTTTGAAATAGGTCAGCTATCTTAACTATTTCACCTTGCCCCACATTCCTCTATATAGGAATAAAATTGAGGCTTTTTTAACTAGTCGTTATATAATGGGATGGTCTTTAAAATGTGTGGTCGCTATAACGAGCGTCGACTGTATAAATGTTAAAAGGAAGTTTCTCTGTAAACTCGTAATTTGCTGTCCGGACCGAGTATTTTAAAAATAATAAAGTGTAATAAAGTAATTATTCCTCTTAATTCAAGTAAAAAGCATTAATACTTTGTAGCCCAATCGTATTTGGAGCGAGAGCACTTTAATTTTTTTTCTTGAAATTATCTAAAAATACAGTCCTCTGGCTGTCTCAATCGTATTGTCTAACACTTCAAGATAATATTCCAAAAATCCTAATAACACTACATAAATTTGGCAATTAATATCTAAAAATAGAATAATGCAGCTATATTTTTATTACAAAATAAGGTCTAATTACGTATTTCTAGTACTTAATACTACTGTCATGTAAAATCTGTACGGAGTTTTTGGAAACAGTCTCCTACCACAAGTTCAAAGCTACAATAGAAAAAAATCTATTGCTCTTGCAAATATTTTTTGGCATGAAATTAAACGCTATCAGAGTGAATTTGCCGAAGGTACAATTTAGTATGATGCAGATGTACAAGCAAATACTACGTGAACCAAAGCTTGGTAAACGCTGTTCTGATAGAATCACCATGGATTTAAAATCCTGCTATATCATTGCCTCACGTTTTATTTTTCGCTTGAAATATTTCTAAGCACTACCAAAGCGTTTAAAGCTGAGTAAACAAACTTACCTAAATGGAAAATCGTTAAGGGAATCAATAATTATGTCACAAAAAAGCAGTATAAATTGGTTGAGAAATATACGTGTCACGTAGCTACAATTTTTGATTAAAATGAGCTTCAACAGTAAGGCAACAATGACTTCTCAAAGTGCAATAAATTAAAAATGCATTGTTTTAAAATAATGTATTGTTGCACGGAATATTTTTGTAAATATTTTATCTTTGTTGGTGAACAATCTGTAATATATTTTCAAAAGGACCACAAGTAGTCTCAACAATGGATCGGTGCTCCCCTTTTTGTGACCTGAAAATGCACGTATAAAATAAAACGGCTGCGATTCTGAGAAAAATTGACAAATCGCACTCATTCGCAAAAAAATAAAAATACAAAAATAAACAAAAATACAAAAATAAATAAAATTACAATAAAACGAACCTACTGTTCAACCTCAGAAATGTGAACGGTTCCACTTAAAAAAGGGTTGGCAGCTTGTACCATGGCAGCATTTTTGTCTAGTTCAATACCATTTTAATCCCTGGCTCCGATAAGGAAGGGAAATAAATGAATAAAAAAGCATCAACATAAACCAACACGTAAGGCTCTACCGATGCAATTTTTGACTAACTGGTTCATGGTGATTATTGGCCCATTTTTCAAAGACGACCGATGGTCGATTATTTTTCGTTTCGAATTTCCGATGGAAAAACTTTGTACCGCGCATTTGCGAGGCTTTTGTAAACATTTCATTGGTTTCAAAAAAGTATTCTGAACATTTAAAAGCCATTATTTAGCAGCGCTGTAGTCAAGGAGGGGGGAGCGTTTCACTAAGTATTCAGTTTATTATTATAAAAGAAATGCAAATGTATTGAAAATTGGTTTCAAAGGGAAAAAATACGCCCTGCTTTTTTAATTAAATCCGGCATGAGCAATTTAAACTGACCTCTTTTAAGCGTAACAAAAATCCAACAAACATGACACCGATCAAAAAAAAAAAAAAAAAACAAAGATGCATTCCCCCAAACATTTTCAACTACATCAGTGCACAATACTTATCATTAATCACCTTGGTAGTAATGTAGCTATGCAGCATTTGAATTCGATGCTTGTTCTTGAAAGTAAATAAAATTTGAATCAAACTAAAAAATCACGCGTACAAAATTTATTCACAAACCAATTTGAATACATACATTGAAATTGAACCAAAATATCAAACCCTATTTACTGAGGCAACACAAAGTTAGTACATGATTCAATCCCGAATTTCCCTCTTTATTACACTTTGAGTTCCTGGTTTAATGAACAAATAGGGGAAATCCGCACTCAGATATTTGCAAAATCGAGTCTTTGCTGTCCGAAAGTCCAAGGGAAAAGTTCCCAACTTGCCTAGCAGTGACGGAATTGAAAAAAGCACATAAAAATTAGTTATGTAGAACCTTTACCATTTAAGTTCAATTTTTAAGAAAACTAGTTTTTTTTTCGTTAACCATAAGTTTAAAAGTTCCTTTACCCTTAAAGGCAATACTGCCGTGCTAAGCGCAAAAGTGGTATCTGCAGACGATCTCAAACTGAGATATTGGTCTTTAAAGTTTTGCATCTCCGTGTACTTGATTCAGGATGCTCTTTTCCAGAAATTTAAAGACACTTCCCGTTCTCAAATGATTATAAAACATAGCATTTAGGTAAAATAAGTTACAAAGAACCCACCTGGTGAAAATCACTCAATTTTGTTGAAAAGTGCAGATACGACTTTTGTACTTAGCACGGCAGAATAGATCGTTAGATCAATAGTTCCGCCGCCTTCGAAACGAAACTATGGATTTGAAGAAATGAACTGACTGGTGTAATACTAAATGAATCATATTGTATCATTAAAAAAACAATCTATGCATACAATATTCATACTATCATATATATATATATATATATATATATATATATATATATATATATAAACTTTTAGTAATGCAATAATTATTTACATATAAAGCCTGTGTAAAAGGAAATGTGAAATGTATGTTTTACTTGTGTGTGAAATGAATGTTGAAACCCTTTTCACAAACTTTCTTGAAAAAAAAAATATTTAAAAATTATTATTACCACAGCTATAAAAACTCACAAGAGTACAAAACATTTTCTCGTGATTAGTTTTTGGGCCGATTTTCAAAGCAAACCCAGTTATGTCCAACGCAAAATTCGCCATTTTCTGCTTTTATAAGCAAGCATTGAACTTGCCAATTCACAAGGTTAATACCACTCCCAAACCGCATTATAAAAGATGCAATTTACTGATTATTATTTTTGTTAGTCCTTTTTTTTTTTTTTTTTGCTGTAAAATTTTGAAAAATGGACTTAACTGATTTTGATTCTAAACCACTCAAATATTATTCGGAGTTTAATCTGTAAATGGTAACATCCCTCCAACTCACACTGCCTGTCTATGAGACTACCCGTCCTACAGACGGATAACCACTTACGGGTTAACTCATCTCTGTGGGGCACTCAAACCTGTAAATTCGCCAATTTTGGTCATGCAACATCAAGGCAGTGAAAAGATATATATTGATAATGGAATTGAGAAGTCTTAAAAATGAAAACAAAATATATGAATCTTACCATTTAATTAATCTTTAAGAAGGCCTCTTTTAGCTCGCATCTGAATCCCTCTCCACGCATCGAGCGTGCATCATTCTTAACTTTAAGTAGAACATTTTCCCGCCTCCTGCTACCAATAGAATCAACACTGGAAGTACAATTTTTTTCTGCTTCGAGGCTAGATTAGTGACGTCACAGAGGCCAGGTGTATCGTGTGTTATGTCTACGATTTTCTGAAGGCTGATCAATGCGATTTTTTTTTTTTTTTTTGACATTACTTGCGCTGAAACAGATTTATAGTTTCAAGTCAATAGACATTTTAATGATTTAAAATTTCCTTACCTTATTAATAGACTTTCCAGTTGAACTATAGTAAAGAAAAAAAAGGGGGGGAGAGAATAAACGTGTAAAAATATTTTCAAAATATAGGGCTCCCTTCAACCTCAGGGTACGGGTCAAAAGGTTTCATATTTCTCCCCCCACCCCCTTGCATGTCCCTGGTTCTAACTTGGGGGAAAACAAACGCTTTGGATAGTATGGTTTCATCAACTCTTGCAAACTACCTCCAAAACGCAGGATCAATTAATTTCTCTTTTCTACTGCATGCTTTGCTTGTAAATCAGTAGCGTACATATCACCTCGCGACCCCCGCGGCTTATGTGGGGGCGCACGAGTTTTGAGGGCGTACAATCCAGAAACATAGCAGTACAAAGTACACGGGATTTTTTTAGATGTTGCTTAGTCCGGGGGGGGCATCTAAATCTATGTACACTACTGTAGAAAATGCAAAATAATTCTTAACTTTTTGGAGGTGAAGTGATTGTGCTTCATAGTCACACTTCAAAAATTTCATTGAAAGCAAAAATTTTAATTCAAACGCAAGGAAGAATACAAAGGGGCGATGAGGAGAGCTCCCTTCATTTGAGTGACTTGGAAGCGGCAATTTTTTGGAATTGAAGTCCTAAAACGAAAGTGTATTCCATCTTTGATGACATTAGGGAAAAGGGTGAGGTTTAGAGACTTTCCTTCGGTAATTTTTCGAAACTGAAGGTCAAGAAAATTAAAATTTGACTACCTTTGATAATGCTAGTTATGATTAGAACGTTCTCCATGAATCATTAAGAAGTTGAGGCTCTAAAAGTGCAATTTTGGAATAACTTTGGGAGCACTTCACTTCACTCTCCAGGGTCCCCCGTAACTCGGTCTAGGAAGTTTGGGCGCGGCAGATTGGGCGCCGGCTTTTTGGCACGGAAGATTGGGGCGCCCAATGTGCCCGGCGCCCAAAAGTCCTTGCGCCCAATGTTCCGTGCGCCCAAAAGTCCTTGCGCCCAATGTTCCGGGCGCCCAAAAGTCCTCGCGACCAATGTGCCCGGCGCCCAAAAGTCCTTGCGCCTAATATTCCGTGCGCCCAAAAGTCCTTGTGCCCAATGTTCCGTGCGCCCAAAAGTCCTTGCGCCCAATGTGCCCGGTGCCTAAAAGTCCTTGCGCCCAATGTTCCGGGCGCCCAAAAGTCCTTGCGCCCAATGTTCCGGGCACCCAAAAGTCTTTGCGCCCAATGTTCCGGGCGCCCAAAAGTCCTCGCGCCCAATGTGCCCGGCGCCCAAAAGTCCTTGCGCCCAATGTTCTTGCTCCCAATGTTCCTGCGCCCTAAAAACCTCGCGCCCAATCGCCGGCGCCAAATCTGCCGCGCCCAAACTTCCGGTTTCGCCCGTAACTACCATTACTCGTGGTTTAAGCGGGATGGGGCCTTGAAGAGCGTTCTGTCCTTTTGATCTAGACCAAGGGCCGAGCAAAAATTATTTTCTTGAAAACGAGACGAGACCCCAAGCAACTTTGTTTCTTACGTTATTATACACATCGCACATCCAGAATGAAAGGGGCACATCTCAAAAAATGCATTTTTTGGAAATATGTTTAAATAGCGTACCTTAGTACGTCTTTCATGAGAAACCGACCCATTTTTTTCTAGTGTTAACAGTCGCAGCTAAAAAGCAACTTATGCCCTTATCATTCTCCAGATTCTGCCGATTGTGAAGGGAGAATTGAGTTTGAAAGGGGCACATCTTTGATAATCAGAGTTCGCCGAGCGGAATTGGTGCACATTATGGCTAGTACTCTTTTTTAAACCAATTAAGAAAACCGTAATTTTGCTTTCTTTTGAAGTGACACTCGTTTTAATTGTTCGTTATTAAGTATAAATTGTTTGTGCACAAGTACTTTATGAAGGGTTCCTTTTTTTAGAATAAGAAGAATAGTATTATGTAACCTAGCGTCAAATCATTAGGAATTAAAATTTGATTTAATATCGCTCTGAAATGAAACAGCGATAGGAAGTATCAGTTGACAAAATGTTTCACATTTCAAATGAAATAAATGTATCTAAAAATCCTTAGAACAATTTTTTTCTTCGAGAAAACTTGAAATTTTTTAATTTTTCTAAAATTTCCTATATTTCATACAGTACATTCTATCATTACAGCTAATTCAAAAATAATATATAAAAATATTTTTGTGTGGTAAAACTAAGCATCATGACTTCAGTGCATTAACC
The DNA here is from genome assembly GCA_038373865.1 of Uloborus plumipes. Taxonomy (NCBI): domain Eukaryota; kingdom Metazoa; phylum Arthropoda; class Arachnida; order Araneae; family Uloboridae; genus Uloborus; species Uloborus plumipes. Next base: position 70,684 of record JAXGGA010001373.1, on the reverse strand, counting down.
GTTTTAAATTCTACAGTCGAAAAATAAGTGAATCTAATTATTTTTATTAGTTTTGTTTATCAGCTTCTATGCTTTTATATTGAAAAAAATTGCTATTAAATTGAAAACAGTAACGTATTACCTAATTTGTTGATTAAATACTTTTAGAACTATTTTATAACTCTATTACACAGAACCCTTCTTGTTAAATGTTTGTTAAAAGCTACAAACTTGAAAATAACTTTGTCACACATTTAGAATTACTATACCTATTTAAGTACAACGTTTAAACTACAAGCAAGGTCAATATTGAAAAATCAAAACACAAAAAAAAAAAAAAAAATCTGCAAACGATTTAGAGATACGTTATTTTTTTTTAATAAATTTGAAATTCTTCGTATTATTTTTTCCCTTCGACTTTTTTGAATAGATCGTCTGCTTTGCGTTTAAACCTTCTGAAATGTTCTTAATTAATGTCTTCTGAAATCGAATCATTAATAAAGAAAGAAAACTATAATTGCTGTTGACTTTCTGCGCCCGTTTGGATCTAAATTCATACCCTGTTAAAGAGCGAAAATTAAAATTGGTAGTAGAATGTTTACATTCTGAATTTCGGTAAGATATCAATGTTTTACAGAAAGGCGTAATTTTTACGTTGAAACTGAAAATAATAACTGTATGAGAGTAAAATTTTGTATTAATGTTATTGGTATTGTCATTCCTGCGAAACTGAAATACAGAGATGAAAATACCAAATACTGTCTAACATTTTTTCGCAAAACCTCCGTTGAATCTGCGCATGCGCCAAGTCTCTTCTGACTCTCTCGAAATAGGGGGGAAATGCAACGAGGAAGTAGCAAGCGAACAAAAACTGAAGGCATTGGGAAGTGTGCATCCTAAACCTATCTCCCCTTTTTCAAATGGAAGCGTTCGTGGCTGCCAGGCGCACAATACGCAAACAGACAGTAGTTATTACTTTTTTACTTCCTTGTAAGTAGTACAGGAAGTAATGTTTTCTCGAAAAGATTTGCATTCAACTGCGGCCTAAATTTCTACTTTACTCATTCTCGAAAGAATGTCTTTTTTTTTGCGCATCCGACCGTGCATACGTACGTACAAAAGTATAAACCACTAAAATGCCCTTTTTTTCCCATTATCGAGTTAATTATCACGAGTTGTCTCGTGATGCGTAGGAATCAGGTATAAATCAAAATCCCTACAAAAAGTAGTGTAAAATTTCGCCTGTAGAAAGGAGAAATTTTATGATTTTAAAGTTTAATTTAGGCCTTTTCGGATTTCGTAAAATTTCAGCCACTGTAAGTAATAATGTACGTATTCTACTTAAAAGATTTTCTTGCAACTCTCAGCCCCCCTCTCGTAAGCAGAGTTAAAGAACCCTGGCGTGTTCTGAGCATGAAAGGACCTACGTGCCAAATGTGGCTCAAATCCGTTGTAATTTTGGGATTTATATGAAGAACCCCCTTCCTTGGGAGGAGGCGGTTGCCCCCACTCGTGGATAAAAAAAAGCCCGATATAAATTGCACAAAACATGCATCATTAAAAAATGTAGGTTAAAATCATGACAAGAACTTCAAAAAAAAAATAATAATAATAATAAAATAAAATAAATAAATGGTGTATAAACCGATGCTCGTAAGAATAGCTATTTTGAGATGTGCCCCTTTCATTCTCCACAAAAATGGAGAATGAAAGGGGCACTTCTCATTAATTACCGACTTATTTAAAATTGACCGGGAAACGCAAACCATAGTCACCTAGCAGAACCTTTAATCAACCAATCAATGAGAATTTATCTAATTTCAATAGTTATTAGAGTCAGTGCAAAGGATTTAAAAAAGTTTAAATTTTCTAATAGATTTTTCTCAAAACAGCTATTTTGAGATGTGCCCCTTTCATTCTGGATGTGCGACATCTGTAGGTTCCATAATTCATAAAAGTTATTTTTTTTCTAGGGTTGCTGTTTTGAGTTAAATGCGATCAAAAAACGCCAAATTTTGAAAATTTGATAAATATCTAAGTCTTTTTCTCTTCAAAGCAATGAGATATTAAAAAAATTTCGTACCACATATTCTCTTCATAGTATAAATTTTCAGTATATGTTTAAAAAAATTTCGGGGGGTTGCTTCTCGGAGGAAATAATGCAGTTCAAAGTCGAGCGAAAATGAACTGAAAACCATACTTTGCGGCCCCTTAACTAAAGAACGCAACACACCCCAACCCAAATAACTAGGGGGTCCTCCTAACTACACACTGTACAATCAATAAATGTAAACATAACCATGGGGAGACATTTCTGTAAAAAACTACATCGCTTTGAAATCCGTCTTTCAGCCGCTTTGCAAAAAAAGCGTTGCATAACATCAAACTTTGGGAATTTTTACCGAGCGAACAAAATTTTTTGGGGGCTACAAACTTCAGAATGTTCATTTCTCATGACCTACTTTGACATGTAAAAAAATGAGGAAAATCAAAAATGGTCACTGCCACACCTTGTCTGAATTTCAAAATAATGGCTCTTAAGTTATGACTTAAACATACATAACAATTCTCACCATCTCTAAAGAAATCATTCCCAAGTAGCACACTTCGTTTTTTAAAGGTTGTGAAATGGTTATTAACGTTGTAACAACGGATTAAAAACGTTTATAAAACGTTTAAACATTTTTTATGCTACCTGGGTTGGCACAAGAAGCTTAGTGCTCATATTTATTATTTTGAAAGGATAAAACTAACTAATTTTATATAATTAAAGCCCCCTGGATTAATTGAAGATATTTAATCAGAAAAAGAAAAAACTTGCTCACTTGCGAGCACTAACACTTTAGTGGAAAGATAAAGTACAGTATATCTGCAGAAATGAGTTTTTGAGATTTTTGAAGAAGCGCGTTTTGAGTTGCAACTAACAGATGCGAATGAATTTGACGCTCTTTTCGAGCTTTATTATTAGCGGAAACCAAATAAGCAAGCTAGGGAGGATCCGGAATTTTTTCAAAGGAAGGGAGATTGATTTTTTTTAACCCACTTTTTGCTAGGTATACTAGCTTGCAAATATGGATCACAAAGGTTTCGAACTTCAATTTCGAAACATTTCCGGGGGAGAGCCCCAAACATCCTTCCCCCAGTACCAACATCGTTAAAATAAGAGTCCCTCATAAAAGAAGCGATCGCCCCACTGCCCGTCCGTTCATGTAAGTAAACTTGTACTACTACAATACAGCTAAAGTACAATGGATGACAAAAATGCAAAATAAAATACGAGAGAGAGAAATAAAAAATGTGCACTTATTGCCTTGCACACATGAGGCAACTTTTCCTCACTGTTCGAAATTTGATTTTTTTTTTTTTAATGTTTTTTCGATACATCTCTTTATACAGTGTACAGGAAAATGTTACGCAACTCACTGTAGGAATTAATGCAGGAACAACAACCTACATTCTTTTCAAAATCTAGTTTCAAAACTGATTTGTATAATTCGTCAAACTTTGAGTGATCCACTTCGAATTATTTCTCCGATAAGGGTTAAGTATGTACTCAAATATCAAGCATAAATTAATTTGGAAGAAACAAGAACACGATAACATTTAACTAGAGATAAAAATCTATTCAAAAACCTTTCTGTTTGTAATCTTTCCATCTTTCCATACCATTTTCTAGTGAGGAAATTCGGTAATTGCACAAAGCTAATTAAGCAAAACACGAAACAATTTTTCTTCGTTTCTAGTTTGTAGTTCTAATCAAATGCCATTTTCGTATTGTTTTATTCATTGAAAATGCTAGTACTTGCCTATTTCAACTTTGTAATCACTTGTCTTCAAAAGCGAAACAAGCATCTTCTATGCGTTTACAAGAAAATGTAAGAATCCTGAGCCGTGTTAAACAAAGCAAAGACGTTAATTACGCTCTGAAATGAGCGTTCATTTATTTATTTTGCATTAAATTAAAGAGTTTGGTGATTAAAAACGATATTTTGCAATGTAAACGTAATTAGGGAAAAAATTTCATGGCGTTGCATATAATCCTTTTTTTCAAAATAAGTTCAGTGCTAACACAGATGTTATAAAAGATTAAAAGTTTTATTTCATAAGTATTATTAAAAAGTATTTTAATGGTATGTTTTCAACTTTATTTAAGAATTAAATCACAAAAAATACGTTTCACATTGTTATATTTTTAATACAAAGTGATAAATAGGAAAGCATTTATTATTTTTTCGAAAAGTATTTCACAATGCAGATATATTTTATTTTTCTCCTTATTCAAATTTATTTTAAAAGTTCTGTAAGGATTATGTGTTTTTAATAAGATAATCAGAAACAAGTTGTAACTTGTTTTTAAGTGCAAAGCCATACCGAACGTGAGGTACTACATCGCGAAATTTTTCATTGGAATTTTCTTTCGTTGAAATCGAATGGATCCCTTCTTCATATTTTCGTATGAATATTGGCTCTTAAAGCAAGACACGAGGGTGAATCAGAAAAAAAGATACAAGTAGAATACAGAAAAATCCGATAACAATATACAGAAATTACAATAGGCAATTAAAAGGCATGCATATCTATCACTTTTTGACATGATCGCTCAGTTCATTTAAGTATTAATCACAACGCAGAACCATCTTGTTGGTCCCGGCCTCGCAGAAATCAGGTACATATCCGTTAAGCCAGGTCTAGGCGGAAGTTTCCACATCACTGTTTGAAAAGAACCGTGTGCCGGATAAATGCTCTTGCAACCTCAGAAAAAGAAATAATTACTGGGTGCCAAATCTGGGCTGCATGGGGCTCCACATATCTGACCATTGCATTTGCAGCAGTTCCCACGTATGTTGAACAGCATGGGGTTTGACATTGTCATGCAAAAAGATGACACCTTCACTCTTCATGCACTGCCATTTACGGACGAAATCTTTGCCTGTAAAAATTGAAAAATGGCTTACCCTTTCAACCGAGACAAATTTCTAAGCTTTTTGTCATGTAATCTTCTGAAACGGTCTAGGAACTTTCTTACCTATCCACACACTTTGCTGTATGACATAGGACAAGTAGCACCATCTCCACTCAATGGAAAAAAAACTTCTCAGTAATATATACTTTTCACACGCTCTGCGGCTTGTAACCTTTTCTTCCGATCCATCCTCGAACATTGAAAAAAATATATTGAATTTTGGATCAGAACTGCCTAGCTTTATTTTGAAAAACAAAAAACCTTTGAAAATGTGTGTATTATTGCCTATTTTATCGCGTGCCTCAGTATTTTACATTTCTCTTTAGCAGATAATATTGCTTGTGACCAGGGGTGTCCACGGGGGGGGGGATTTTTTTAACTTATTTAGTTATTTATTTAAATTATTTATTAATTAATTCTTTTAATGTAAAATTATTCATTCATTTATTTTTTTTATTTAAATTGTTTCTTTTAGCTATTTATTATTATTATTATTTTGTGTGTGTGTTTGAAATGTTTGGAAGGGAAAAAAAAGTAGTATTGCAGTTTATTCCTTCAGTATATATTTTTTTTTAAGTTATAATTAAATGGTAACTTTCAGTGGTGTAGCACAAAAATTTAAAAAAAATATTTTTTTTTTAAATAAATAAAAAAGAGGGCTGAAAAGAAAAATAAAAAAGCACAAGAAGATTGTGAAAACTTTGGGGGGGGATCCCTGCTTGTGACATGCCTTGGTATTAACGTACCAAAACTTCAGTCCAATAAACAGCCCGTAAAACCGATGTCAACTATATTAACGTAAACCGTTTGTATATCACAGTACTTGGTTGTCTAAAATCTGAACGTAGGAAGCTATCCCACGCAATCGAAGGTCTATCTAAAATCTACCTCCTTATCTTTCCATTATACTCCTTGCTAGAAAGGAAATAGAAGAATAAACGGAGCTATAACGACTCCGAAAATGGCGAAGAAATGAGGGGGGCCTACAGAATAATAGGCTACAGAAAGAGGAAATAATAGTTGTAGCAAAGGACTAAAACCCCGAGTTGCTGTTTCGCTACCAGAATTTTGATGAACCTAAGGCTACTAGGACGATGTTTCAGCTTCCTTTTTACCTATGCCCGAAAGTCTTTCTTTTCTTTTTTTTTTTTTTTTTTTTGTTTTTTACTCCAGGGACTTGATGAAAGGGAATATATTTACAGTCACGGGTTAAGTTATACTCCAGACTGTGGGAAATAAGGAACGTAAATGGAAGTTTTATTGATGGTTAGGAGGATTTTTTGGATTGTGGTTGTGTGGTTACGTGGTGAAGTTTTGTGGTTAAATATTCATTTTGGGGGAGTACAGTATAAATAGTTTAATTTTTTTGGTATTTATTAAATCTTGCGGAAAATACTGTAGCAGATCGATACGAGAAATATATGCGAATTTAACTGCATTAGCTTAACAAGTTAGAATAGCAGAGTAAGTTAAAACTTAAAGGATTAATTTTTCTGTTTGTTAATACAGCTTAGAGTTAATTCATCGTCGGGGAAACATTTATAATAATGTGATAGTTCTGCAACCTATTCTCCAAACATAATGTAACCAAAATCAAATCAATAAATGAATGATTTTTTTTTAATAAAAAAGGCATTTAGTCAGTAGTTGACACTATGCGAAAATGAGCACATCTACTAGTTAGCATTCTATTTTCAGTAGTTAGCACGAACTTTGAAATTAGAAAAAAGCTTGCACATTTTCTTCGGTTTGATATTTTCTCCAAGCTGACTTGTAATTGAATTTAAAAATGAAAATCGAATTTTATCTGCTCTTTTTATTCAATAAAAATCATAGTTACCCAAACTATTTTTCTTCGAAAATTAAAATGTGTTTTCAATAAACTTGATTAACCCTTAGTTTGGCAATGTATCCTACAGGATACATCACTTTCTACATTTTTTAATTTGAATTAGGTGTCCTCTATGGGGCTAGCTTTTAACCTATAGCATTATTCGAACCTTCTTTTTCAACATCTGTCTTTACTGTGGCTATTTACAAAGCAACGCGTTCAGTATTAAGTTTATAAGTGTTACAGTGTGTTCTACCAAAACAACATGGCGTCCCGTCGATTACAGGTATGTTCTCTTTTATTTTTTTATTATTTGCTTATTATTTTTATTGTTTGTAAAATCTACAATACTGACAAATTAGTTGATATTGTGATTGAGTGAGCCACGTTTTATGTGTTCTTATTTGCTAGTTTGGCAGTGTATCCTACAGGATACACAATTTATAAAACCGATTTTCTTTTCATTTTTTCCCATGAAATTTTTTAACTATATAATATTTATGCATTTTACCCCAAAAAAACCAAAATAAAAAATTTTTGTCAACATTTTTAAATTTTTGATTTATGCCAAACTAAGGGTTAAATGAAGTGTAAAATAACCATCGCTTATTTTATAGCTTAAACATTAAAAACTGAACTAACGACATCATTATCATCAACTCTACTATGCGTGTTCGTTAAAGGAGACCTCCAAAGTAGAAATCAGTAATAAATTTGGTAAATGTGAGTACTTTTATTAGATATATAAATTTCCGATCTGCAAACCAAAAATATGATTTTATGCCGTATCATAACAATTTAAATTGGAACAATTTTACCATGCTTATTTTTAATTCATTTTACACTGGAAAAGTGTTTCTAAATTTTTCTATTCCCACACTGTTAAAACTAATAGTTGCAATTGGCACCTTTCCAGGGTGAAACGCTTGTAACATCAGCGGCACCCAGTAGGGTGCCGAGATTTCACCTTTTGCTTGGGTGAAAAACCGGCACCCTCAATTTAAGAAGCAGCGCGGGTGAAAGATGGAACCGTATAGGATAGTGTTACAAATCTTGTAAATAGTTGTTGTTTTTCCTGCCTTGCTTTATTTTCATTAGTTTTGGTTTTATCTGGCGACATGTTGCAAATGTATCTGAAGATATCACTTTTATCATCTGTATACCGACCCTGAAACACTTTGCAGTTTTTACACTTGCCCTAACTTTAATAAGCGTGAAGACATTTTCGCGTGGTTTTTTTCTTATCGCTAGAATTTGTGAATGGATTGTTCAAAGTTATGAATGAAACAAAATATTCCAGGTTTTTCTCGAATATTGTCGTAATTTCTTTCCGTGTATAAATAGCTGGCCTTGAACACAAGTCAGTCAGTTGTTTTCAGATTTGATTCTGGTGACTCGTTTTATTCGCTATTCGCTTGGGCGATGTTTTGCTTTTGTAATTGCTTAATTACTGTTCACGTTAGATACGTGGTGCTGAATTACTGTTGAGAGTACAGTGTACTGTTTTGCTACCTAATTGCTGGATGTTTAGCAATTGTTTCCTGCTCCTTTTGTAAATAGTGTACATACTTGTAAATAAATTTATAGTTACTTCCTCAAGATTGGAATGTTCATTTAAAGAAAGTTGAAGGTGCTACGGACTCGTTACAATTTTGGCGCCCAACGTGGGGCATCTTCAAGGACTTTCTTGGAATTACCTGTGAATTCGGACTTTTCTTCCTAAGGACTTTTTGACTTCGGAATTTTATGGTGATTACTCGAGCAATGGAGGAACAACTGCAAAAACTCCTTGATGCTATCAACGCTGTTAAAAGTGACATGACTGCGAATCAAGAACAATTAAAAAATGACATGGCTGCGAATCAAGAACAATTAAAAAATGACATGGCTGCGAATCAAGAACAATTAAAAATTGATCTGGCAACTAATCAAGAACAATTGAAAAATGATCTAGCTGAAGAAATTAAAAGCGATTTAACGTCAATGAAAAGTTTGGTGGAAACTAAATTTACCAACATGGAAAATAAAGTGGAGGCTCTAGAAGATCGAATCACCACAGTAGAAAACCATGTGGAAAAGAAAATTAAAGAACTTGAATCAAAGTTATCAGCATCCTGCAACAACTCAAGTGACTGTGTAGCTGCAGCTGGAACTTCTCGTCCATCCATCAAACTGGCCACGTTTGACGGGAAGACCTCGTGGAATATTTACGAGAAGCAGTTCCTCATCGTTGCAGAAGCAAACTCCTGGGACTCTTCCACGAAAGCCTGTCACCTTGCAGCCTCGCTGAGAGGGGATGCAGCCGACATACCGTAAAGTCAGGTTACTTGGACCCTAGGGGGTTACTTGAGCCCATTACAGTAAAATGATAAAATCTAGGTTTTCTACTCACTAGTTGAAGACTTGCACATAGTTCCTCGTTTCTGGGCTAGGTAGAAGCACTCTGGAGTCTTTAACGCTAGTACCAAACCCAGATTTTATCATTTTACTGTGGGCTCAAGTAACTCCCTTGTGGGTCCATGTAACCCGACTTTACGGTACTACAGACCTTCCCAGAGGACAAGCACCGCGACTTCGATGCCTTATCATCGGCCTTGGAGCTTCGCTTTGGCGAAGCATGCCAAAAAGAATTCAGCCAACTCCAGCTGAAATCCAGACTCCAGAGGGCTGGAGAGACTCTACAAGTTTTTGCAGCAGACGTTGAGAGGCTTTCCCATCTCGCCTTCTCGGACTGTCCTTCGGGTGTTCGCGATAGCCTGGCCCTGAACTACTTCATAGATGGAGTGCGAAATCCAGAAATTGAGACGGCTCTCCGGATGGTGGACATTAAAGATCTTAAATCCGGTCTGGTCTACGCAATGAAGTTCGAGGCTGCACAGCAAACGTCCCGCAAGGATCGCCATTCAATCAGGGGCGTGGAAGTGCGTGCTCCGGATTCGAACTCAACTTGTCTCTTGGAAATTAAGCGACAAATCCAAGAGCTCTCGGGGACCCTGAAGAAGATTACGGCTCACAAGGACCAAAGTAAACAACCACTGAAGTGCTGGAAATGTGGCGGTGAGGGCCACTTACGAAGGAACTGCGAAGCCCGCCAAGAAACAAGAGGGAAGGGTACCTCTTCTTCTCCAGCTCAGGAAAACTAAGCTATGGCAATCTCGCGGGGCGGAGGTCGCCAAATTGGAATGAGCCCCATCCCAAAGTCTTCCAGATTTCCTCAAGAAGTGGCGGTTGCAACGGACTCTTCATTTACGCATATGTGAATGGGTTTCCCTGCGAAATGATTGTGGACACAGGAGCCAACGTTACCATTATTAAGACTGATGTGGCTCGTCAATTTGGACTCAAGATCTTATGGACGCCGCCCTGCGTTACTCTTCAAACTGTGACAGGTGACAAAATCGAGATTGAAGGGAAAGTGAACTTAGAAATAATGTTCGGAAGCGCCACTTACCATCACACGGCATTCGTCGCTGACATTACAGATCCCTTCATTCTCGGACTGGACTTTTTGAGAAAATTTGATTTTTCTATTGACTTTAGAAATAATGAGCTGCACTCGATGAGAGAAGACATAGCAATTTTCAATGCTGAAAATAACTTAAAATCCGCTCATCAAATAATAGCCCAAACAGATTTATTGATTCCCCCTAGATCAGAAATACTAATACCTGGCTCCATCAAGGAAAACAACAGCTTTAAATTCGGCCTAATTGAATATCCTAACCAGAGTAATAGCCCAAAAGGAGTACTAGTGGCATCTACGCTTGTGGACCTTTCAAGGAATGCAGTTCCTGTGAGAGTCGCCAATGTAAGTGAAAGACCGAGGAATATCAAGAAAGGAGAAGTGTTGGCAACTTGTACTCCCGTAAACTGCATCATCAGAAGAATTGATTCCTCCGAGACTGTGTCTTCCGAATCCTTGACTTCCAAATTAATTGGAAGTGCACCATTATCGAAGGATCAAAGATACGCTGCGGAAAAATTGGTGGACAACTTCAAGCGGGTGTTTTCATCTACATCCGAGGATGTTGGTCGCACGAATTTAACGCAGCATAGGATCGACACTGGAGATCATCCCCCTATCAAGCAGCATCCAAGACGACTACCGTTCGCCAAGAAGGAAGAGGTTGAGATCCTCTTGAAAGAGATGCAGGAGAATGACGTCATCGAACCCTCATCCAGTCCTTGGGCATCCACTATCGTCTTGGTCCGAAAGAAAGACGGCTCCACCAGATTTTGTGTTGACTACCGACGCCTGAATGACATCACCAAGAAGGACAGTTACCCTCTTCCACGGATCGATGACACTCTGGACACCCTGGACACCCTTTCCGGACACAAGTGGTTTTCGACCCTGGATTTAAAGAGCGGCTACTGGCAGGTGGAGATACACCCCGACGACCGAGAGAAGACGGCGTTTACAACCGGACAAGGCTTGTGGCAGTTCAAAGTGATGCCCTTCGGCCTCTGCAATGCACCAGCCACGTTCGAGCGTCTTATGGAATCAGTGTTACGAGGACTGTCTTATGAATCCTGTCTTGTCTACTTGGACGACATTATCATCATAGGACGCAGTTTTGAGGAACATTTGGCTAATCTTAGGAAGGTGCTGCAAAAGCTTAAGGAAGCCAACCTGAAGTTAAGCCCGTCCAAATGTAATTTGTTCCGCCGTGAGGTGAACTACCTTGGTCACATTATCTCTTCCGAAGGTGTACGAACAGATCCAGATAAGGTATCTGCAGTCAAGAATTGGAGCCGCCCCGAAAATGTCCATCAGCTGCGAAGTTTCCTGGGGCTCTGCACGTACTACAGGAAGTTTGTGAAGGGTTTTTCCAACATTGCACGACCTTTGCATAAGCTGACGGAGAGCAAACAAAAATTTGAATGGTCCAAAGAATGCGAGGATGCATTTCTACAGCTGAAGGAGGCTTTAACATCAACGCCTATTCTCTCTTATCCTCAGCCTGAAAAATCCTTCATACTTGACACTGATGCGAGCCACGAGAGCGTTGGAGCTGTTTTATCTCAAGAAATAGACGGTAACGAACGTGTCATCGCTTACTGGAGCAAATGCTTATCCAAGTCGGAGCGAAATTATTGTGTCACAAGAAAGGAATTGCTCGCCATAGTTAAAGCTGTAGAACATTTCCATCATTACCTCTACGGCCGTAAATTCCTGCTCCGGACTGATCATGCCTCTTTAACTTGGCTTTTGAATTTTAAGAATCCAGAGGGCCAGGTAGCCAGGTGGATACAGCGGCTCCTGGAATATGACATCGAGATTAAGCACCGAAAAGGTTTGTCACACGGTAATGCTGACGCATTATCAAGAAGACCTTGTTCCGAGAACTGCCATTATTGCTCCCGAATTGAGAAACAGTACGGGACGACAATCCCTACTGCCTGTCAAGTTACTGCTACTTCATCATCTTCAGATCCTGATCCATGGAGTGACGACCAAGTTAGTAAAGATCAGCTTGAAGACCCAGACCTAAAGCCTATCATAGAGTTAATGGAAAAAGACAGTCGGCGACCTAGCTGGCAAGACATTTCTATCTACAGTCCTGCAACGAAAAGATACTGGGCTCTATGGAAATCTCTCCAGCTGCGAAATGGCGTCCTGTATCGGAAATGGGAATCTGACGATGGTAAAGCATTCAAATGGCAGTTACTCCTTCCCAGATCAAGAATTCCAGACGTTCTAAAGGAATTGCACAGTAGTCCGACTGGAGGACACTTTGGTATCTTGAAAACCCTCCGCAAGGTTCGAGAGCGCTTCTTCTGGAGCAAGGCGAAGGATGACGTGGAGAAGTGCTGTCATTTTTGTGACGCCTGTGCTGCCCGTAAAGGACCGAAGAGAAGAAGCCGCGGGAAGCTACAACTTTACAACGTAGGAGCTCCTTTCGAACGAATCGGGATCGACATTCTTGGTCCTCTACCGAAAACTACTGATGGGAACAAATACATTCTCGTTTCCATTGACTATTTCACCAAATGGCCCGAAGCATATTCCATTCCGGATCAAGAAGCTACCACTGTAGCAGAAACTCTAGTCCAGCATTGGATCTCGAGATATGGGACACCTTTGCAGATCCACTCCGATCAGGGGAGAAACTTCATCTCTGCTGTGTTTAAGGGCCTATGTAAAATCCTCAAAATTGAGAAAACTCGAACGACACCACTACACCCACAATCGGACGGCATGGTGGAGAGATTCAACAGGGCAATCCTTAATAATCTCTCGCTTATGGTCTCCAAAAATCAACAGGATTGGGACAAGAAACTTCCTCTGTTCCTGCTGGCCTACCGCAGTGCTGTCCACGAGACCACCGGATATTCCCCATCACAGATGCTCTTCAGCCGAGAGCTTCGGCTACCTTGTGATCTCGTCTTCGGTCTCCCTCCAGATGCGCCTTCATCGCCTGAGGAATACGTCCAGGATCTCCAGGCCCGGTTGGAGGACGTTCATCACTTCGCACGGGAGCGAATCAACATCGCGACGGAGAAGATGAAGACCCGATACGACACAAGGTCCACTGGTCATGACTTTCAAGAAGGTGACAAGGTGTGGCTATGGAATCCCATCCGACGTAAAGGTCTGTCACCCAAATTGCAGTCGCATTGGGATGGACCTTACACAGTTCTCCACCGGCTGAACGACGTCGTAGTGAGGATCCAGAAGTCATCACATTCAAAACCCAGAGTTGTACATTATGATCGGCTAGCCCCATACTATGGCCATAGTTCGTAAAGTAAATCTAAAGCTACCATGGTAACTTGCTTGTAAATTTTGTATATAACTTTTGCCTTTAATTGTCTGTAATATTACTTCATCAATGTTATTATTTCTTTCATGTTCTCATTGTTATTGTTTATCATGTTTATGATTGGTCATCATGTAATGTGTGTATCTGTAAGTTTTCCCTTGCTTCTTTTCTGGGGATTGTACTGCCCGGGACGTGCAGTCCTTGGGAAGGGGGCAATGTTACAAATCTTGTAAATAGTTGTTGTTTTTCCTGCCTTGCATCATTTTCATTAGTTTTGGTTTTATCTGACGTCATGTTGCAAAAGTATCTGAAGATATCACTTTTATCATCTGTATACCGGCCCTGAAACACTTTGCAGTTTTTACACTTGCCCTAACTTTAATAAGCGTGAAGACATTTTCGCGTGGTTTTTTTCTTATCGCTAGAATTTGTGAATGGATTAGTTCAATGTTATGAATGAAACAAAATATTCCAGGTTTTTCTCGAATATTGTCGTAATTTCTTTCCGTGTATAAATAGCTGGCCTTGAACACAAGTCAGTCAGTTTTTCTCAGATTGGATTCTGAGATGCTCGTTTTCGTTCGCTTGCCGAATGGTTGTTTTGCTTTTGTAATTGCTTAATTACTGTTCACGTTTGATACGTGGTGCTGAGTAACTGTTGAGAGTACAGTGTACTGTTTTGCTATCTAATTGCTGGATGTTTAGCAATTGTTTCCTGCTTTATTGTAAATAGTGTACATACTTGTAAATAAATTTATAGTTACTTCCTCAAGATTGGAATGCTCATTTAAGAAAGTTGAAGGTGCTACGGACTCGTTACAATATTTTAAAGAATTTATGACTTGGATTCAACTCAGTAGTTTTAAGAGGGAAGGTATTTTTTGGACCCCTTTCAAAAACAAAAACATTCAGTTGTATTTTCGATCAATAAAAAATTGAATCGTTTCATTAAATTCTAAAATTTTAATCAAGAGTTACATATTGATACGTATGAAGAGTTCGACATTTGAATATCTTTATGGAATAAAAGGTAGGGGTACTTGAAAAGCAGTTTTTGGAAAACGTCAAGTTTCTCGACAGATTAAAGATCGAAATACATTTTAACAATCTATTCATTTCAAAGATGGAACAAAACAAAGTAAGCTCTAGCAATAACGAACTCAGTATTCGCTATCAATAACGCCAACGAAATATATTAGCGAAAGCACGAAATGCAAATGAAAACAAATAAGAAAGAAAGAGTCGGGTAGAAAGTGTTTTTTTTTTCTTTCCTTTTCGCGTTCTGCTGCTTCCTGGCTGTGTCTACGCAGCATAAGAAAATCGCTACACCAGAGATAATTTTCCGTTGGAACACTTTGAATTGCTTTTACATAAGTTGGAAAATCTTAGAACTATGATAAAATGCATGTACTTACATGAGAATTCGAAGATTAAAATGAAGAAATAATCCATTTTTGTAATAAACTCGAGGTGAAATCCAAGACTGTGAAAACACTGTATCGAGAATTCTGTCGTGTCGACGTAAACAAGATGTCCGCCATTCAAATGGTTGATGATGATGATGAGACCTCGGAGTCGCAATACGCAGGCGCCGCGATTAAAGGTGCCGTTTGGTACTGAGAGATGCCTCACTGAGCATGCGCAAGCCCAAAGGGTGCCGATGGCGCTCCAGAATTAGCATAATGCACCTTCTGAGAGGCCTTTTGGCACGGCAAGAGCATTTCAAATTCGCTATGGCACCTTGCTTTCACTTCAGCTTTCTTATTGGCACCCCTGCGTCACCCGTAGTTTTAACAGTGCACTCATTAACAAGGTTGTGAGAATAAATGTTAAAAGATTTATTATTGCATATGAAAATGCATTTTTGAATTTGTCTTTAGAAATCGTTGATGACGTTATATGTTGAAACTTGGCTTCAATTTTCTCCGCTTCAAAATACACTTCTTTTTAATATTGTATTTTTTAAAAGCGCACTTTATTTAAAATACGCATGTACATTTTTAAGGCATAAAACTTGTTTTTAGATGTTATGTTTATGGTTATATCGCACGTCCAGAATGAAAGGGGCACATCTCAAAATAGCTGTTTTGAGAAAAATCGATTTGAAAATTTTAACTTTTTAAAATCCTTGCCCTGCCTCTAATAACTATTACAATGAGCAAAACTGTCATTGCTTGGTTGAGTAAAGGTTCTGCTAGGTGACTATGGTGTGCGTTTCCCGGCCAATTTTAAATAAGTTGGTAATTAATGAGAAATGCCCCTTTCATTCTCCATTTTCGTGGAGAATGAAAGGGGCACATCTCAAAATAGCTATTCTTACGGGCATCGGCTTGTACACTATTTAAATTTTTTTGAAGTTCTTGTCGGACTTTAACCTACCTATCGCTGTTTCATTTCAGAACGATATTAAATCAAATTTTAATTCCTAATGATTTGACGCTAGGTTACATAATAC
Source organism: Uloborus plumipes (assembly GCA_038373865.1). Classification (NCBI taxonomy): domain Eukaryota; kingdom Metazoa; phylum Arthropoda; class Arachnida; order Araneae; family Uloboridae; genus Uloborus; species Uloborus plumipes. Next base: position 54,689 of record JAXGGA010001373.1, on the reverse strand, counting down.
TATTCTTCTTGTTCTAAAAAAAGGAACCCTTCATAAATTACTTGTGCACAAACAATTTATACTTAATAACAAACAATTAAAATGAGTGTCATTTAAAAAAAATCAAAATTACGGTTTTCTTAATTGGTTTAAAAAAAGTACTAACCATAATTTGCACCAATGAAGCTCGGCGAACTCTGATTATCAAAGATGTGCCCCTTTCAAACTCAATTCTCCCTTCACAATCGGCAGAATCGACAGAATGATAAGGGCATAAGTTGCTTTTTAGCTGCGACTGTTAACTCTAGAAAAAAATGGGTCAGTTTCTCATGTAAGGCGTACTAAGGTATGCTTTTTAAAGATATTTCCAAAAAATGCAATTTTTGAGATGTGCCCCTTTCATTCTGGATGTGCGATACGTTACAAATTACAGTTTATGAACTACGCCGATTTATTACTTTTTCTTCATATGATAATTTGAAAACTTCTTTTGAAAACAAGGAATGATCAAGTCAACGTTGGAGAAATTTGAAAACAGAAAAAGAACATTAAAAAGAATAGTTTACATAAAACCTGGTAGCGGTCAATTAATTACCAAAATTTAAGTTTTTTAGAAACAAAATGTTTTTTTTTAACACAGATTTAGAATCGAATTATCCTGGATTCGATGCCTGAAGCCCTAAACCAGGGGTGGCAAACCTTTTTGGGGAAAAGTGCCACCATCTGAGGAGAAAAAAGTCGGCGTGCCACTTTCAATTTTTTCAACAAGCTGAAAAAATTGTTAAAGTTAAAAAAGATTATTTCTTGGCTCACTATGTGATTTTTACTTCATAGAACATTTTTTCACGTAAGTCCGAGTGTGAAAATTAAAATAATACAAATGAAACAAATCCGAACTTAAGAGTCATCTTCAAAAACAAATTAATTTTAAAATTAGTTCTTGGAAAGCTATCATATATCAGTGGTTTAAGTTCTATCAGTTAACATTCAACAATGTTATATTTTTTTTATATTCATTACAAAAAATATTTGTTCAAAACATGTTTTGAACAAAACTTACAGCACTAGACAGCTAAATCGTGTAAATTTGAAGAGTAAAAAGTTGGTACAAATTTGCAAAATTTAATATATTTTAATTGAAGTAAAATCTAATACTTGATTTCCAATACATGTAAGATGCAGCTAGCCGGCAAATTTGATTTTAATTTCAAGTGGATAACAAATAATGTTTTGCGAAGAAATAGACAAAGAATTTGAAAAGATCAGTTAGATTTCCAAAGTCGAGAGAAAGAAACTAAGTTTCCTTGTAAAGGAATATACTATATGATCTATAATGGTTTAGGAAACAGTTTTTTCTCGACAAACTTAAATTTAAATTATTTAGACTCCGGATAACAAAAGGTGAAATAGCTAAATTCAATTGCCAATCTTCATTCTTAAGTAACAAGTCCTCATTCCTTCAAGGTATTTTAAAACACATTCTCTCAAATTCTAAAACCACATGAGTATTTTTCCTTTGGATAGCTATCGCACATTTCAATGAAGGAGTAACTTGTTATCTTCTTCAGTTTCTTCTAGGAAAAGTTCACGAAACATTGCTTAATCAGAACTAATTCTAAGCAAAATCCATTTCAATGAGGCAAAGATAGATATTACAACGACACTCAAAATGTGTTGTTCCAAAATAATTTTCAAGCAATATTGACTTTCAGCGTGATAATCTAAAATGAAAATTAAATCAATACTAGCTGCCAGGGCAGCTAGATTAGCTTCCTGCGGCATGTTGATGCATAACGTCCCCCTTCTCTAACTTTTACCTCATTCTGAAGTTATATTATTTGATAGAATTTAATGTTCATTCGATTTCAAGACATACCACGCACGTGGCCCGGCGTTGCACGGGCACTTCGTGCCTTTAAAGTAGTGAGGAAAATTTCAAGAAACTACTCCCCGCCAAGGCGGCTCGCTAACAGGCGCTTCACGCCTTTACTTTTTTCCTATATAAAAAATCATTCGAATTATTGAGATGCTACGCGCCTTCAAGATGGTGAGGAGAGTTTCAGTAAGTTCAGCTCGCTCAAAGAAAAAAAGCAGACATAGGGCCGAATTCAAGTGAAACACCATTGCAATCGCTTCGAGACGATCGCAAATTGCCATCGCTACTGGAAGTCGAATTACATTAGAATCGCATCTCGTAGCGATTGTAACGCATCCAAATTTGGGAATTTGCGATTGCATTAGTGAGTTGCGATCGTCCGTGTTTCACTTGAATTCCTGCCATAGACACTCAGTTTTTAATATAAGTAGATGGCTTTTCAACAAATGAATGTTTCAAAATATTACAAGTAGCTAAGCGATAAAAATTCTACGTAAGTGGCCCGCTTATGAGTTTCGTGTTTGATTTAGTTAAGCCTTCATTCAAAATTCTCATTATCATTGTTATTTCTGTTTCATAGCAACGACGGTTTGCAAGAATGGATTTCATATTTAATCATTTATTAGGCTTAATCGCTTTAAACTTGACTACTTATTAATTGATATCTTCGCTAATTAAAATCGTATAATTATATCAATTGAAACTAATGAAGCCTGAAAAATTACCTATCTATCGGTACCTGGTTCGACTTTCAGGTCATTGGCGTTCAGGAGAAAGAAGCGTGACATAGAAAGATAGTTAGAAAGAAAGATAGTTAGAAAGAAAGATAGTTAGAAAGAAGGATAGTTAGAAAGATACTCAGTTTTTAATATAAGTAGATTTTGCAAGTTTAATATTCAAAAACTTATAAATCTCACTTGTAAATTGTGAGAAATTTATTTGTGTTATTGTTAGGTAAAGCAGGATGAAGAAATCTCGAACAAATTTGCGTTTAAGTTTGAACATATCAAGAGTTTAAAATAATGGTTTCGTTCACATCAAGAGATTCTCGTTTACAAAACTCGCAATGTCACTTTCTTTGGCGCCATCTATAGGATATAATTTAAACTATTTCGATTTATAAAAAACTTCTCGTGATTTCCAATTTTTCAAATAACTTTTGGACAACAAAAATTCGATAACAAATGAAAAAAAATGTATTATGAAACCCGTTGATAAAATTATATGAACATTTGATTTGTTAACAAACAGAAAATGTCAACAGTTAAGTATTTTAAGTAATTGAGATTTCTTCAACCGCATCTCCAGACAACATTAAAATCCTTGAAAAGTTTAGAATTTCATCAAAAATGTGCTTTAGAAAGTTTTAACTTGAGTTCTGTACAACTTGGATTTCAAATTAATTTAATCATACACATTCCCACTGGGGTGAACCTACCTGACTTTCTAAAAAACAATAACACACACAAAAAAAAGCAACTTTTTTTGCTCACGTGTTTCTAATTTCGAAATTTTTTGTTCATTTTTTAGGAAAAAAAATTCTTCGCCATTTTTTTGAGTAAAAAAAAAAAAAGAAAAAAAATGGAGTAACCCCCTGCAAATGATTCTGCGTTGCTTATGATCATACACAGAAAAAATAGTTCTTCCAATTCGCTCAGTTTTGTTCAATATGCAAGCATGTTTTTACGACTAAAATTGGAAAAAATGCGAAAAGATTTGAATCAGTATTTGCTGTAATTAAAGTCATTGAAACAGGAAACAGAACGTAATGGAATATTTACAAATTTCAAATTCTTTGCTATGATGTTTAATCCTCAGCTTTTACCCAGGTCAAAATTCATGCTAGAATTTCTTTGCTAGCAAACCATCACATGCTAGATCCTAGCAAGAAAACTAGCACAAAACTACCATAAATCTTTGCTTTTTCTAGCAGACTTGCTAGCATGCCATGCAGTGTTTTGGCCCACTTTTCATGCTTTATAGCAGACAAATTCTAGCTAGCGTTGCTTTTATTTTTTGCTATTCTAGCAAGATTTCTACCATAGGTTGCTATTATTTTTTGCTAGTCTAGCAATAATTTATTACCACTAGATGCTATTTTTTGATGCTAGCTACCATCCGTTGCTTTTATTCTTTGCTTTTCAAGCAAGATTTCTAGCATATGTTGCTATTATTTTTTGCTAGTCTAGCATGATTTGTACCAACCGTTGCTTTTATTTTTTGCTTTTCTAGCAAGATTTCTAGCATATGTTGCTTTTATTTTGTGCTAGTCTAGCATGGTTTCTACCATCTGTTGCTTTTTTTTTTTGCTAGTCTAGCATGATTTCTACCATACGTTGCTTTTATTTTTTGCTAGTCTAGCATGGTGTCTACCATCTGTTGCTTTTATTTTTTGCTAGTCTAGCAAGATTTGTAGCATACGTTGCTTTTATTTTTTGCTTTTCTAGCAAGATTTGTAGCACTAGTGGCTTTTATTTTTTTGCTTTTCTAGCATGGTGTCTACCATCTGTTGCTTTTATTTTTTGCTAGTCTAGCAAGATTTGTAGCATACGTTGCTTTTATTTTTTGCTAGTCTAGCATGGTGTCTACCATCTGTTGCTTTTATTTTTTGCTAGTCTAGCATGATTTCTACCATTCGTTGCTTTTATTTTTTGTTTTTCTAGCAAGATTTGTAGCATACGTTGCTTTTGTTTTTTGCTAGTCTAGCATGGTGTCTACCATCTGTTGCATTTATTTTTTGCTAGTCTAACATGATTTCTACCCTTCCTTGCTATTATTTTTTGCTTTTCTAGCAAGATTCCTAGCATATATTGCTTTTATTCTCTGCTAGTCTGGCATAGTTTTTACCATCTGTTGCTGCTCTTCTAGCATGATTTCTACTACCTGCTGCTTTTATGCTTAGGTATTCTAGCATGTTTTCTACCAACTGATGATCTTAATAAGCATTTTTACTACTAACTGCGTCTTTTATCTCTTGCTATTGTAGCATGACTTCTATCATCGTTTCCTTTTATTTTTTGCTCTTCCAGCATAATTTCTATTATTTGTTGCTATTAATTTTTGGTATTCCAGCATGTTTTTTACTGCCCGTTGCTTTTAATTTTTGCTACTCTAGCACAAACCAGTTTTTTTTTTTTTTTTGCTTATTTAGCGTAATTTATACATAAGTTGCTTTTATTTTGTGCTATTCTAGAAAGCATTTTCTTTCTCCTCTTGTTTTTAGTTTTTGCTATTACATAGCTAACAACCAGGCAGAGAGGAAACAAAACAAAACAAAAAATACAACACAAAGGTAGATAAAAAATTATTGAGTAAAGTTAACTTGGTGTTTGAGAAGTGTTGATTTAAATGAGGTTTTCATAAAATTCCATTCCAAATTTGTATAAAAATAACTGATACTGATCTCTCCAAGCTAACACTTATAAATAAAAATCCTAAAAAATAAACAGTAAAATTAAATTACATATATTTGTAATTTCAAAGCATTAGTTCTTTTACTATTTACATTATTATGCAACACAATGGAGCAGGAATTGACTTCTATTTCTAACAGTTGAAACAGTTTCTAATAGTTAAACGCACTTCACAAGATAATCATCTGGTATCAGTTTTAGATTCTTTTCTCTCTTCAAAAATCTCAAAAATATTTTAAAGAAATTTCCTTTTCACACTTTTAGAAAATAATACGTATCAATCAACACATCACATGACACTGACCACAAACAAAAAAAGGGCAAAGCAAAAGACTTTAAATAAATTTATTAGATCATTCAAATTTTCTGTAACTAATATTCTGTATCTGTCCTTTTCTTTAGTTCCTCTTCAATTTCAGAGGAGCTTTTTCCTTTTTTTAAGAGATACTCTCTCATTAGACCTGAAAAGAAAAATAAACCATGAAACAAATTTAAAAAAAATCATGAATGATTTTTAAGGTAGCACTTGAAAAAGTAATAAACTAGTGCAGTAAGTAGAACACCATTACATTGTGGTGAGACATATTTTTCACCTACATTATAATATTATTGCAGTATAATGAAATTGAATGTAAGTTAACGACAGTAGTGCAACATGGTACAGTATTTATATACTATTAACTGAATGTACAGTTAAATTTCACACTTCGCACATTAAAATGCATAGAATTTTCTGCAAGACTTTCAGAGATTGTAATTATCGGCAATAGGATACAGCAATTATTTTGTACATTATTTAAGCTCAAACAATGGGCAATGGGTACACTGATAAACCATTCATGAATGCTTGCAGCCAAAAATTAACAATAAGAATAAATTTTATTCATTCTAAATGACTTTGATGCTAACTAATTTACATTACATGCATAATTATATGATATACCCTTAGCAGGTTTAAGAGCAATACAAGCAACCAACTTTCTATAATTTGTCTACTCCTGCACTTATTAATAATGAAATTATTAGCGAAAATATCTGCTCTTCATTCTTAGAAATAGAACAGAATGTGGGGAGGGAGAGATATGTAGAGTCGTTGATGGTAAAATATGCAAGGAAATGGGGGGGGGGGGGCAGCAAGCAGACGTTCTTTCTCCAAGCAGCAAATTCACTTTTTTTTCTGAAACTCGATATGAAAACATGAGGCGGGAGGGCAGTCTCAAGATTTGCCCCAGCCCCACAGCTCGAAAAAACTCTTAGATCTGGCACTTATCTCAGGTACTTTACAAAATCAATGCTCCTAACATAAAAAAATGTTTTTTAAGTCCCTCCGCAAAATTAATTTAATCCATACAATTTAAAGTAGGCATAAAATAAACATTTCATTGACTTTATTATATTATATTTTATATATTGACAGTGTATTATATGATAAACATCATAAAAAGTAGCTGTTCCAAAACTTTAATTCTTATAGTGCTCATATACACTTCAATGATTATAAGCAAATTAAAACATTATTTAAGTTCACGTTTACATTGCTGCCTTATATTTATACTTTGTTTTAAAAACAGAAGAAGTTTTTTTTTTTTCTAAGTGAGAACTTAATATTTTTTCAGTGCAATAAAAAGCAAGGGTAAACAGACTTTTCTCCAAGACAAAAAAACAAGAAGTTCCGTCCAGAACTAAGTGAGCCTACTTTAACGCATACCAACATCGATTTTCTAGCATCAGATTGTAATTCCCTTAATTAGCTAAAATTGAAAATTATGTTAACATACCATTTAACATTTGAAGCTGATTTCTAAAAACAAAATATGCCTTTCTCATTAAAAAAAAGATCCGATGATATAGAACTTGTATCAAATTCATTTCCTTAAACTGTTACGTTTTACTTTCCCTTAAATTTCAACCATTAATGGCCTTTCTGTTAGAACCCCTTTAAATTTAATCATTTTTCTAACTTTTAAAGAAAACTATTTCACGAGAGAAAAATTGAAAAACAAAATTACAATAAAAAAAATATCCTCCCATTACACTTTACTCCACCTTACCCCACCCTCATAGCTATAGGCCTTAGGTTTTACCACATAGGGGGCCGCAGAGCGTTCAGCTGGCATGGCTGGGTTCGGAGTCCGGCCTCCCTTTATTCTATTTAGAATCTGAAGAGGTAAAAATAACTAAATAAATAAACAAAGAAAGTAGCAGCATCTTTTAAACAATACAAAAGCTGGTTTCCGTATAAATTTTTTTCAGTGGTTTTCAGAAAAAAAAACAGAAAGGGGGAAAAATTAAAACATCAATTAAATAATTTTGCTCAAAAACAATATCGTTTGCAGCTATTTATTTTGAGTTAAAAATGAAACACAACGGATTTCTTTTTATCTTTCCCAGTCGCAAAACGGTATAAATAAGTAGCTAAACATTAGAAACAAAAAATAGAAGTTCCCCACAATAAATATTTTTCCTCAAAAATAAAATCGTTTGCAGTTTCTTCAAAGGCAAAAAAATGAGGCACTCTAAATCTCCCTTTTTTTCCGTTGCCAAAAAAAAAAAAGAAAACACTTTTGCATGGAAAAAAATATATTAACAGTAATTTTGTCACAATAAGAAAGTCATTTGCGTTTCATTTTGATTCTGTCATAAGTTCATTTTCATTCAATCAATCAATGAATAACTTTCACCAATGTTACAGTGTACGGGAAATATTATTTCGATTTTTTTAATAACTTTTTTCCTATTTCATAAAACCAAAAATTAAGAACATATTCAGAATCAACACATTTTTTCAATTCCCTGCTACCAAAACTTATTTTTAGTGTTGTTGGTTCCTTAGATAAAAGGGTTTGAATTTTTCCTGTAGGCGTTAATGTTAAAAATTTCTGAATTCTTCAAAAAATACCCTTAAAATTGCTGAATTAAAAAAAAAAATCTATACATGTTCTTAATCAAGAGCTCTGCCCATCAAAGTTTGTTTGAAGCAAATGCGCCTTTAAGTTTTGGATCTATATTTGCCTTAAATTTCCCTGTAAGTGCTGATGTTAGGTTTTTTGAACTGTTCAAAATTGAACAAAAAATTGTTTAAATCAAAAAAAATCGGACTGCTCCCTCAAAAGTTTTTAGGGAACGGACCGACAAACAGACAGACAGACAAGACATTTTCCACATTTCAAAACACTACTTTCTAATTTTTCAATACTTATTTAATTATATTACTTATTTTTGATTTTTTTTTTGTCTTCACAATATTTTTATGATGCATTAAGTGACCTTTCATGTCTTTATCCATTTTTGAACTTTTTACGGGAAAGTAGGTTAAAAAGATGGGAAAACCATCATATGGTAAATAGTATGCCAACCTTCAGCTATTGGTTATTACCTGATATCACAGCTAATTTTTCCGGAGTCAGGGGAGGCTTTGCTTCCTGCTGGTGAGGGTCCTTAGAGGCGGCAGGAGTCAGAGGGTCTGTATTTGCCTTTTTTGGCCCATTCCTGTTTCGGCAGGGTTTCCCCTTGACGGACCTGCCTGTTATGTTTGTGTTCTAACTGAACTCCTATAGATTATTCAAGCATTATTAATAAGGCTTCATTTTCAATTACGAGACAGTAATTAATATTCATGATCCTGATTATACATAAGTTTATTTACAAGATTACAAGCACATGTTAAAACGATCATCAATCAACAACCATCTGAAACGGTTACAGTTAACATACATAATCAACTTATCAGTTACGGTTATATATGTTACATCCTTCCCTTCAGATAATAACTCCACATAAGATAAAACCTTAACACATAGTTAATACATTACACTATTACACATTCAATAAAAATATTATTAAAGATTTTCTTGTTGTCTAAACAATTAATTAATTATTAATTAACACCTCATTTTACATGACATAATCAGTAAACCTAGATGGTGTTTTAATTGTTCTACCTCTTCTGGTTCTGTCTGAGGTAGAACTTGTGGATGGTAATGGCCAGTTTTCATTGTCACTGCTCTCAGGAGCTGGTGAGGATGTTGTGTCATCATCAGTTTCTAAAGTAACAAAGTCCTCATATTCTTTTTGACATTTTAGGGGGGTTTTGGACACTCTTATGTGCCTCCGGTTTCTTCTAAGCACATTTCCTTTAATATTCCTTACTATATAAGACCTCGGTGAATTGTGTTTTCTTAAAACCTCTCCCTTTTCCCATTCACCAGTTTTAAAATTAAACAACACTATCGCATCTCCTGGTTTTAAAGTTGACAGAGAATGCGCTGTTCTATCAAAATAAAATTTTTGCTTTTCCTGTCTTGCTTTGAAATTTGGTTTTTGATTTAATTGTGTCTTTAATAAATTACTACTAACAGGAAGCTTTGTTTTTAAACGTCTATTAAATAATAATTGTGCAGGGGACAAATTTAAACCACTAATTGGTGTATTACGATATTCCATTAGTCCAACATTCACATCTTTTACTTTACGCATAATGTTTTTAACAATCCCAACTGCCTTCTCAGCCATTCCGTTGCTTTGGGGATATTTGGGACTACTGAATTTTAGCTCAAAATCCCAATCTTGGGCAAATTTCTTAAACAAGTGACTACCAAATGGGTTATTATCACACATGAACTCACTCGGTACCCCATACCTAGCAAAAATACATTTTAATTTAGATATTACTTCTATGGCTGACTTGTCTTGAATGTGCAAAACTTCTATCTATTTTGAATAGTAATCTACTACAACAATGTAGTTTTTATTTGCAATCTCCATTATGTCGCCTGCAACTCTTTCAAAAGGCTTATTAGGTATTTTATGGGGTATTAAGGGTTCTTTAGTATTTTCCTTTCTGAATCTTTCACAAATTTCACATTTACCTACCAGTATTTCAATTTCTGTGGACATTCCTGGCCAATAGAAAATTTCCCTTGCCCTATTCTTACATTTTTCCATACCTGCCAACTCTTCCGTTTTTAGCGGAAGACTTCCGCTTTTTGGCCAATCTTCCTATCTTCCGGCCAGAAGATGAAATATTCCGTTTTTTCCCCGTTTTTATTTGTCTTTTTTGAGAAAGAAAAGAAAAAAAAATCCAGAATAAAGGTGCCGAGAACAGTGCCTCATTGATTGCGTCCCGACTACTCTTACTGCGCTGTGAGAGCGGAGAAAGAGAATGCCTACCTTCCCCCACTTCCATCCCACCCAAAGCATGACAGTGTCTTGCTACTGAATACGTTTGCGCATGGGTCAAAATGCTGGAGAAGTTGTTGTTTTTTTTGTTATGTTAAGCTAGATTACTTTTTTTTTTTTTTTGCTTTGTTTGCTTTTAGTTTTTATCTTTTAGTTTACTGATGCTATGTATTCAGCTTCTCAATTTGCTATAATTTAATTCATTTTACAGCTGGAAGTGTTTATCATTAAAAAACGGCTTGCTTACCTCAGATATCAATGGACTTGTCTTGTTTACGTTGAAAAATCGCTTCATTATGACTTCTTATGCTTTAACAGAACATTCCAACAAAAGTTGACTGTATTTAAAATTACTTTTCCTTTATTTGTGAATTATTTTCAGTAAAAGTGGAGCAATTAAAGGTTTTTTTTGTTTGTTGACTCAAGATTTTAATGGCACATTTTGTGTTGTTTTGATTCAAGTAACTTTTTTAAAAACTTCTGGTATTTTCATTATATCTTTTGGTTGTTACAGAAAAACTTCCGATTTTTTATCAGAAATCTTCCTTTTTTTAACCTCAAGAGGTTGGCAGGTATGTTTTTCTACCCCAAAGTGGGCTTCATGTATAAGGCTTAACATGTTTTCTCTCAGAGATTTTGGCACAATTAGTTTATTATTTAAAAACAATAATCCGTCATTTAAATATATACAATCTTTTAATTTATAATATTGCTTAAGGTCATTTGACCAATTTGCATTTCTCTTAGGCCAATTAGTTTGGCAGTACTTTATCACATTATTCAACTCTTGATCTGTTTGGGTTTCATTCCTAAAATCTCTGAGCCTTTTCTCAGTTATGGGCAGAGCCTTAGTAATGGTATGTACCACATTTAGCATATCTGGATCATCTTTCATTTGTTTAGTGTCTAAATATGCTCTTGATAGGGTATCCGCTAAATATAACTGACTACCTGGTACATACTCCATATTGAAATCATACTTCACCAATTTAAGTATCATTTTCTGCATTCTGGAAGAAATTTTTGACAAAGGTTTGTTTACTATGGACACTAAGGGCTTATGATCTGATTGAACTTTTATTTTGTGTCCATAGACAAAATTGTGGTACTTTTCAAAGGCATATGTTATCGCCAACAATTCTTTTTCTATTTGCGCATAATTTATTTCATTTTCAGTTAAGCTTCTAGATGCAAAAGAAACTGGTTGCTCATTTTGTGTTAAGCAAACTCCCAACCCACTTTTGGAACTATCACACTGTAAAGTTATTTCATGCTGTGGATTGAACACCTTTAACACTGGATTTTTACCCAACATTTCCTTAATTTTACTAAAAGAGTTTTCTTGCTCAGCTGACCACTGAAACTCTACATTATGCTTTAGGAGCTGCCTTAATGGGGCAGTTATTTCTGATGCCTTCGGCATAAACTTTGACAAGTAATTTATCATACCGAGAAGTCTCCTAACATCAGACTTATTCTTTGGACATGGCATATCACTAATGGCCTTTACTTGTGCCGGGTCTGCTTTCACACCCTCATTAGAGATTATCTGTCCTAAGTACTTAACTTCAGTTGTTTTAAATTGAAATTTTTCTTTATTTAACTTTATTGAATTTTCCCTAGCCCTTTCTAGCACTCTTTTTAATGTTGCATCATGTTCTTTTTCATCCCTCCCCATAACTATTATGTCGTCAAAGTATATTTCAACTCCTTCTATGTCCCCAAATAATTGCTGGTTTCTTTTCATGAAGACCTCTGGCGATGAGGCTAAACCAAAGGGCATTCGATTGAATTTAAACCTTCCGAATGGCGAGTTAAAAGTGCAAATTTCAGAACTTTGCTCATCGAGCGGTATCTGCCAAAACCCATCTTTGAGGTCCAAAACAGAGAACACCCTCTTACCCACTAAGCGACTTATAATATCTTCAGTAGATGGAATTAGATGGTGCTCCCGCTTTAAAACCCTATTAAGGTCTCTGGGGTCTAAACATACTCTCAACTGACCATTCGGTTTTTCAACTACAACTAAGCTTTGCACCCAGTCTGTTGGTTTGTTTACTTTGGAAATAATTCCTTTCATTTCTAAACTAGCGAGTGTCTGCTTTAATTTTTCATTTAGGGCTTGGGGTATTCTTCTGGGGGATGCACAACAGGAGTTGCATTATCTTTCAACACAATTTTATAAGGATCACCTGGAAATTTCCCCAGACCACTAAAAACATCTGTGAACTCCTCTAACACTTGCTGTTTTTCAGTTTTAATTACATCTACCCTTTTTATGAGGTCTAACTGAGTACACGTTTTAAGACCTAGAATCGGTTTAGACACATTTTCAACAACAATAAATTCAACCTGAACATTACTATAATGCTTGGTGCTACAATTCAATGTTACCCTCCCAACAGGTTTAATTTTATAATTCCCAAATGACAACAATATAGTATCAGTTTGTTCAATTTTCTTACCTGCATTGACAATTTTAAAAGTGGACAAAGGCAAAATATTCGCCTCTGCTCCTGTATCCAATTTAAACACTACATTTACTCCATTAATGTCAATATTCTTTGACCAACATTTTGAGAATTTATCATTACTCACACTGCCGATTTCAACCATGTCAACAAATAACCCATGGTTATCATTTTCACTGTGTATTTCGTACACTTTTTTACTTTTGCACATTGCTGCAAAGTGGTTTTTTCCTTTGCACTTGTTGCACGACTTTCCATACGCTGGACATTCCGCTTTCTTATGCGTTTTACCACACTTGAAGCAATTGTAGGATTCACTGTTGTTGTTGGCAGGCTTTCCTGCTCTGTTAAACTTCTTCTTCTGAAGATTTCCATTTATTTTTTTCTTGTGAACTATGTCTACGGATGCCGTCGGATCGTTAATTGATTTCATTTGCTGCTTGCACAGCTCTGTGGCGCGTACATATTCTGCTGCTTTCTGCAACGTCAAGGTCGATTCCCTTAGAAGTCGCTCCTGTAGGCCGCCGTCTCTAATTCCCAGGACAACTCGATCTCTTATCAGCCCCTCCTCTTGGTCGGCGAATTCGCAGGTTGAAGCCAGCGTTTTTAGTTGTGTAACATAGCTGTCAACAGATTGTCCCTCTTGTTGGACACACGAAAAGAATTTGAATCTCTCAAAGACCACACTCCTTCTTGGGATGCAGTATTGTTCAAATTTGTCAACGACACTGTCGTACTTTCCTGTTTCAGCTTCCGTAAACTTGAATGTATTGTAGACGCTGACACCTTCGTCGCCCAATAGATTTAGAAGAATTGCGATCTTGTTTTCATCCGCCTTCTTGTTTCGTTCTGTGGCGAGCATGAAGTTCACAAACTTCTGGTACCATCTCTTCCAATTCTCAGCCACGTTTCCAATGGTGAAGCTCAGCTCACCTGGGGGCTTAAAGGATTCCATTGCGATGTTGCCGCTAGCTCATAACAGGATCCAACTCCTTGATCTTACTTCATCTGATCTACCTGACACCATGTTATGTTTGTGTTCTAACTGAACTCCTATAGATTATTCAAGCATTATTAATAAGGCTTCATTTTCAATTACGAGACAGTAATTAATATTCATGATCCTGATTATACATAAGTTTATTTACAAGATTACAAGCACATGTTAAAACGATCATCAATCAACAACCATCTGAAACGGTTACAGTTAACATACATAATCAACTTATCAGTTACGGTTATATATGTTACACTGCCAGCTAGAACTGGGCTCCCCCAGATGGCTACAGCCAAGCTCTTAGTAAATTTCCTGACATGATCCAGCCCACAGATTTCTCTGTAGACTTTTTTATTGAGGGATATCCCTCCTCCAAGTTCAACCTGCAAGGGAAATTTAGTAAAAATTATATTAAAAAATAATAAAAAAACTTATTGTTCAAACATATTCTTCTTAGAATTAGCAATAATTGGTGTCAGAAGCATTTTGAGAGGTTTTTTTTTTTTTGCTGCAGTCTTATTAAAGCAGAATAGGAATGCAAATATAATGAAAAAAACATATAATAGTACTTTTCCACCTCTATATTACATAAATGGCAAAAAAATTCTAAAAATAAAAAATACTGAAATTTTCAGAACGGATTTTTGAGAGTAACTTTCTGAGACTTACACAGGATGCCAGAGTGTCTACAACAGTGTTTCGTGAACGAACAACTGAATTTATCCGAGCTATGCTGATCATATGTTTCTAAATACTGTGTATATTCGTGTATAAGTCTCACTTTTAGGAGGAAAATGGGGTAAAATCGAAAAAATGTTCGTAAGTCGAGCCACCCCTTTTTGAAAATGGAATCAGGTTTTGCTGCAATTTTTGAAAATAATAGTTTTAAAAAAGGAAAAAAGTTAAATGTAATGGTTATTAATACAATAAAGAACGAGTGATTTTCGTAAGTACAAAAAACGTTCATTTCTGCAATCGTGATTTTTGTAAAGGGTTTGCTTTCTTTGTTACAATTTTCGTTTCTTGTTGATTTTATTTTGAATCAATAGCAAGGAAGTTTTGCACTGTAACCATACAACATTTTTTTTTTTTTTAAAGGAGCAATAATTTCAATGTGATTATCGGGAAAATTTGTGAATATGTGAATATGGCAATTCCTGAAGTTTTCTCGTAGTCAGCCTTTTACTGTAAGAATTTAGTCCTTATTTCATAGTCAAACCATGTAAAATTATAGCAGTCTGTGTGAGTATTTACTTCTTTAGTTTTTTTTAAAGGGTTTTGCGAAATTTTGCCCCATGGATAAGTTGAGCCCTCTAACTTTTAAAACAATTTTTTGTGCAAAATTTCTTGACTTAGTTGATTTCTTAGTTTTGAAATCCATGACTTCTACTTGTAACTTTCCATAACTCACGGAATAAAAATTTTTCTGAAAAATATACTATTTCAAAAGAATATCTTAATTAGTGTTTTGTGGAAATTAACTTGCAACCATGTGATCCATAATTTGCTCTTTTATTTCTAAAAACTCAAATTAAAGCAAAATCTAATAAGCTGAGCAACTATTATAACTTAGAAACAATAACTAGCGACACATATGTAATGATAAGTTTTAAATTTAATATTTTGCCCCAAGGACATACTATTACAAATCCAAAATTTTCTACAAGCTTTAATCAGAAGGGTTAAAAATAATGCTAAGCACAAAATTATTGATGTCCAAGTACTAGAATCACATTGTAATGAACAGCTAGTAAGTGATAGAAGCGGATGCAATCGGATTTTGAAATGCATGTAAAACGGAACTTAAGTGTAAGAGCGTAAGAAACGACTTAGAGTAAATTTTACCCCAAGTTTTTAAATTTTGATAAGCATATATGTTCTAGAACCTAAAATCCATGACCAATTGTCAGTTTCCATAATTTTGGGGCATTTTTGCTTAATTTCCATGATCATTTTCAATCATGGCTGAATTTAGGGATGCACTGATTAATCGGCAATTGGCCAATTTGCCGATTATAATCGGCCAATTCTCATCGATTTATCAGCCGAATTTTTTTAAAAATTAAAATTACTTTTCATATGCTCAGAATTAGAAACTGTGCTGAATGAGTTGATGAACAGTAAATGAATGCAATTTTCTGCAACAAAAAGTAACCTGTCATTATAAAATATTAATAATAATAATAATAGTAAAAATATAGATTAAAAACAAGTTAAAACAATTATTTTCAAAAATATTTATTAAATTCATGCATGTTTTAAATAAAATGTAGGAGACTATGAGATGGTTTCTTATATGTATGTGTTAGTTTCACCCCTCCCTCAAAACGTGTGAAGGGAACCCCGGTTCAAACGATTTCTCTTTTTTTTTTTATTATCCAGTTACTGTATTCACTGTTTATGCATTTATTTTATAATTTTCTTTCAAAATCACTACCTTTTTCATTCTATAAAAATTTTAGTATTATCAAATAGTTTTTGACTTTTTTAAATTCTATGAGCACTTGAAGTAATGTTATTTTTTTTAATTTAAATTTTCTCTGTTATATTGATCTACACATCCAACATATATATACAACGTTGTACATATCTGATGTGTTAATACTTTTCTCTTTACTCTATCTTTATAATGGTTTCAAGATGGCCTAATAACTTCTGTAGAGATAGATGACCTGCATTAAAAGGTTACTAATGGTAAAGTTCGATGTTAAACTAAAAGTGTCCATATACCATGGTCAACAAACTAAATATTTGAATTTTCATGCCTAGTTAACTAGAGATTATAAATTCAATAACGATAATATGAAAATTGGCTTACAAAACTTGAATAAAATTTTGAAACATTGTTTTAAAGAAAAATTGAAAATGGAGAAAAATAAATCATCATTCTCAAAGAATAATAAACTATTAACAACTAATTTTGAAGAGCCGAAATTGTAATTAAAAAAAACGCTGGTGTTAAAGTTGTAGTATTAAAAATCATTATAACTAATTGGCGGCCGATTATCTTTTGCCAATTAATCGGTAATCAGTAATTAACCGATTTGCTAATCGGTGCATCCCTAGTTGAAATCCATGACTTTTAATGATTTTTCCCTGACTTTCCAGATGCGTTGATACCCTGTATATGTAAGTATATATGGTAGTCAAAGAAATCAAATACAAATACAAAGGTGAGGACCAACAACAGGCTCTGGGCCCAGCTAGGTTGGGCAACCCTAGATAGAGAATCAATAGGGAGACCCAGATAATAGACAAACATAAGAACATTATTTGCAGAAAATTTTCAAAAATTGCAGACGGTTTTGATATTTTTTCAACAAAATTCTTTCTTTACTCCTAGTTTTATTTCTGCTGCATGTCTTTATTTTGCTGATAGTGAGGCAATAGCTTCAGTTACATAATGAAAGTGACTCACATTTATTAATAATCATGAGTTTCCATGATTTTTGTTAATTTTTCATTGAAAATCCTGACATTTCACAAAAATTTTTGACTATGTTTGAACTATGTGACTTTCAGAGGAGAGGAGGGGGGGGGCAGAGACCCTGTAAGTATCTTAAGTTTGTCTAAAAAGTTCAGATACATCCTGTCCTAAATTCTGTGTCTTAATTGCAAGAGTTTTTTTTAAACATCCCTTTCAAACATCCAAGTTTTCTAACAAACCTCACCTAACAACCTATTCACCTGCATGCAACAGATTACTATAATAGTATTTGGTCTTCATGGCATGCTGCTTGATGTGTAATGAATACAGTATATGTACAGAAAAATCTGTAACAACAAACTTCAAGGGACCACAACGTTTATTCTTTGCAAAGGGAATTTCATTGCAATAGAATGGAAATTAAATCGGGACTGCAAATGCATTACGTTCAAACGGAAATTTCAATGTATCGGTATTCGTAGTAATGGGATTTTACTGTAGTGAGGTAGCTGAACAACTGGTAACTGTCTATTATTTATCTCAGATTTCATTATGGTATTGAGTGAAATCAAAGCAGAATTTCTTGAGTCTGGTCCATTCACAATATTAAGTGCACTTAGGATAAGTAACATACTTTAGTTCAGTGTTGAGTACATAAAGTACACCGGAATAGTACAATTCATACAAGTGAAATGACCACGAATTTATTCTTTTAAGAATAACATTTGTACCAAATGCAGAGAGCTAGAAATTATCGTCCCCTGGACATATTTACAAGTTCTGAATTGAATGCATGATGGTAGAAAATGTGAATGCATGAGGTTAAAAAATTTGCTTAACAAGCCACTTACTCTACACCTAAAAATTGAAGTATTTTAAAACAAATTAAGAGCTATTTCTGTCATACCTCCATCACTTCTGCATCTGTTTCAGTATCTGCAGAACTGCCTGCTGCATGGGAACATTCTCCTGTAAGATGTACCATAATTTGAGAGTTAGAGAAGTTAAACTTAAAAAAAAGAAATAATAACAAAATAAAGTAGCTTAGTAGAAGAAACCGTTAGAATGCTAAATATTGAACTTATAGTTGAGCTCAGGTGGATTTTTATAACATTTTACCAAGACTTATATTTTACTGAAACTTGATATACAACTTTAATATAGCATTTAATGTACAATTAATAAAATTAATTTCCTCTTAAAATTTAAAACCACAGTAACCACTGCTTATTTGAATCAAGTTTGTTTCAGGCAGTTTTGATTCAATAAAACAAAAGTTTGGTATAATTATATTTTTTAATATGAAATTTTACTTACAATTTAAGAGATTTTTACTTAACTTTTAGTTATACTAGATAGAGTATCATTAAGAGTATTCTGTTCACTCAAAATATTCATTCTTTGATTATTTCAAGAATTTTATTGTAAAATAGTACAAAAAAATATAAAATTCAAATTTAACTTATTTGCTTTGAAAACTGTCTGATGCTAAAAATAGTTCTGTTCACTCAAAATATTCATTCTTTGATTATTTCAAGAATTTTATTGTAAAATAGTACAAAAAAATATAAAATTCAAATTTAACTTATTTGCTTTGAAAACTGTCTGATGCTAAAAATAGGTAATAATTAATTTAGACACTTTTTTTTTTCAATGTCAAAAAGCAATCGATTGTCCTTAGAACTCGCACATTGTTGCTCCAATGTTAACCCTACCGGTGACAAAGCATAGAACACAGAAGTCCTGCCGGCACATCTCTGTTTATCTCATTGGTTTAGTCTGCCTTTTTCAAGAGGAAATTGTTGATAAACATGTACAACACTTTACCTCTCCCTCTGTTCACTACAGTGAAACTACAGTAACTCGACATGTGGATAACTCAACAACAACAGTAAGTCGACATTTATTTTTCCAATGGTTGGCCCAATGTTAATTTCCATGGGCATAAACTATCTAACTTGACACATTTTCAGGAACATCTATAAGTTGACCTCCACTTTGCTATTCTAGTCCACTTTTAGCTACCAAGATTGTTTCACAATGACCATTTCTGAGAAATTTACATTGCGGTTTCTGAGTCAGTCAGTCAGTCAATTCTATTCCTTTAGAGGATTCCCCTTGTATCTAAGGAGTCAGCCACCACACTCAGTGCTATTGGTGCACCCCTGAGGTTAGAAAAGGGTTGGAATAATGTATAAAGGGAGTCCCTGAGAGAAAGAAGGCAACACTACACATGTTTCTGAAACATGTGTGAGCAGCACCTTATAACTTTAACAGACCCGACTGACAAGGAGCTCTTATCTCTTTTCAAAAATTATGGATTTAATATTGTCATGAGGTATTAAAATAAAACTATTTATGTTATTATATAATTTTCAAAAACAGCGCTAGTAAGTAAGTGATACAGAACAGCCCTTAGGAATTGAAATTATGGAACCTCGGTAACTTGACACCCATTTAACTTGACATGTTTTCGTGCTCTCTTGAGGCGTCAAGCTATCGGGTTTCCACTGTACTTACAAAAAAAAAATCTCATTTTATTAAAAGAAGGCAAAAAAAAAAAAAAACAAAAACAAAGACTGCACTGATTTACTACGAGTTTGTAGGAAATGGTTAGTCACAGACGCTTGATTCAAATATACAGCAGTTTTTTAATGTTAAAGCTGGATTTGATTCGTTAAAAATGACTGATTCAATTAACCAATGATTCAAGTACTCACTGTACTTTAAAAGTAAAAAAATTAAACATTTATGTGGGAAAAAATTAGTATCAAAACCAGAAAAGGATCTAGGTGGGAAACCCAGGCATGAGATTACTGACCGACATGCAAATTAGAAAAACTTATTTTCCAACTATATTTTACGTTCATATTTTCAATGAAGTGCTCTTAATAACCAAAACAAAACAAAACAAACAACAATAAATAAAAAAAATGTGCCTTTTCTTAGCTGATTAACCATATAGAAAAACTTTGAAACTTACCTTGATAAACTGCTGATTTTAACAACCTCTCTTGCAGTTGTATGTTTAAAGTACGGAGTTGGGAAACTTCATTAGATTCCTGCTTTATATCCTCGTACAGCTTTTGTAAGTTGTTAAAATCCACCTGTAGTTTCTCCAACTTTATTTCAACTTTTTCTTTTTCAGAAAAATCCAATGCAGCTTTCAGCTGCGTGAACAATTTCTTTGGGATTACCTCTGGATCCTCATCACTATCAGAGACTAATAATCCATTCACATCTCTCTCGTCTTCACTATCATTTTTAAAGTCTGATTTCTTATTACTCTTGTCTTCAGCCATCTTTATCAGAAACTAATTGTATCTTCAGATCCCTCACTGCCTCTTTATTATACTCAGAACAAATGTCTTCATGAGCAATTTTTTCCTTGTTATATTTATTAAAATTTTCACCATTGCACCTCATTGAGATGTAAAGTGCTTTGCAAATATCTTCAGCAAAGATATTTAATGTCATTTTGATTGTTAATATGTATAACCACTTATCCTGCATCAAACCGATTCACACTCTGTATGTAAACACGTTGTGAATTTAATTCTGAATTCTCACATGGCTTTGCCACTTCTTTAAATGATCAATCCAATTGTTTTGGAACAGTTATTTGTAGTTATTACTCTTGTCTTCAGCCATCTTTTATCAGAAACTAATTGTATCTTCAGATCCCTCACTGCCTCTTTATTATATTCAGAACAAATGTCTTCATGAGCAATTTTTTCCTTGTTATATTTATTAAAATTTTCACCATTGCACCTCATTGAGATGTAAAGTGCTTTGCAAATATCTTCAGCAAAGATATTTAATGTCATTTTGATTGTTAATATGTATAACCACTTATCCTGCATCAAACCGATTCACACTCTGTATGTAAACACGTTGTGAATTTAATTCTGAATTCTCACATGGCTTTGCCACTTCTTTAAATGATCAATCCAATTGTTTTGGAACAGTTATTTGTAGTTATTACTCTTGTCTTCAGCCATCTTTATCAGAAACTAATTGTATCTTCAGATCCCTCACTGCCTCTTTATTATACTCAGAACAAATGTCTTCATGAGCAATTTTTTCCTTGTTATATTTATTAAAATTTTCACCATTGCACCTCATTGAGATGTAAAGTGCTTTGCAAATATCTTCAGCAAAGATATTTAATGTCATTTTGATTGTTAATATGTATAACCACTTATCCTGCACCAAACCGATTCACACTCTGTATGTAAACATGTTGTGAATTTAATTCTGAATTCTCACATGGCTTTGCCACTTCTTTAAATGATCAATCCAATTGTTTTGGAACAGCTATTTGTAGTTATTACTCTTGTCTTCAGCCATCTTTTATCAGAAACTAATTGTATCTTCAGATCCCTCACTGCCTCTTTATTATATTCAGAACAAATGTCTTCATGAGCAATTTTTTCCTTGTTATATTTATTAAAATTTTCACCATTGCACCTCATTGAGATGTAAAGTGCTTTGCAAATATCTTCAGCAAAGATATTTAATGTCATTTTGATTGTTAATATGTATAACCACTTATCCTGCACCAAACCGATTCACACTCTGTATGTAAACACGTTGTGAATTTAATTCTGAATTCTCACATGGCTTTGCCACTTCTTTAAATGATCAATCCAATTGTTTTGGAACAGTTATTTGTAGTTATTACTCTTGTCTTCAGCCATCTTTATCAGAAACTAATTGTATCTTCAGATCCCTCACTGCCTCTTTATTATACTCAGAACAAATGTCTTCATGAGCAATTTTTTCCTTGTTATATTTATTAAAATTTTCACCATTGCACCTCATTGAGATGTAAAGTGCTTTGCAAATATCTTCAGCAAAGATATTTAATGTCATTTTGATTGTTAATATGTATAACCACTTATCCTGCATCAAACCGATTCACATTCTGTATGTAAACACGTTGTGAATTTAATTCTGAATTCTCACATGGCTTTGCCACTTCTTTAAATGATCAATCCAATTGTTTTGGATCAGTTATTTGTAGTTATTACTCTTGTCTTCAGCCATCTTTATCAGAAACTAATTGTATCTTCAGATCCCTCACTGCCTCTTTATTATACTCAGAACAAATGTCTTCATGAGCAATGAGATATAATGTATAAATAAACGTAAGCTATTAAAAATGTTTTATAATCTTGTATACTAAACAAAGTTCAGAATTATTCAAACTGAAAAAACATTATTTAAAAAATTAAAACTTTATCAAAAATTTAGTATACTCAAAGATTTTTAATTTATATAGATTTATTTGAAGTAATTTGCTACATGGATTTGCTTCCTGTAATGTGATTTACAATGCAATGTCGATAACTGTAATCAAACATTAAGTTTTCTGTTAAAACTTTTTCATTGGCACTTTCTGTTGAAGCTGAACCCATATGAATAATCAGAGAAAAGAGCATTACGGTAAATCTCAGCAAAAATTTTAAAGTACGCATTTGGCTTTTTGTCTGTCAATGTCCCAAAAACTTTTACCAGTTAATTTTTAGTCAAAACAAGTATCTTGAATTTCAATAAATTTTAATATTTCCTATGTATTTAAGCTTTATTTTTTGTATTTTTCTCTCTCTGACTGTCCCTTAAATAGAGTCCCTAAATAAGAGATAAATACACCAAGGTTCCTTTTCAAAGGGACTGGGACCAGAAAAATTGTCCCTTAAATGAGGTACTATAGCAAACTAGCATAAGATGCTTGAATCTAGCTTGACTAGCTATTAATGTATAAGCTGGCTGAACAGCAATTCATGCTAACTAGTATAAAAAAGCATATAAATAGCTTATTAAAGTACGTACATCTATATGCTTTTGAACAGCAAATAAGCAGACAATGCTTGTACCTAGCTTGCAATGCTATTACTAAAAAAGCTAGCTGCATAAAAAAGCAGACAGCAGCTTTTTAAGGTACCTACCTCTACATGCTTTCGAACAAGCTTGAGCAGCAACTAAGCATAAGATACTTGTAGATAGCATGCCATGCTATTACTCTGTAAGCTAGCTGTATAGCAGTTGATGCTAGCTAGCATAAAAAAGCTTATAATAGCTTATTAAGGTACCTTCATCTACATGCTTTCGAACAAGCTTGAACAGCAACTAAGCATAAGTCCATAATAATAATTAATACTAGCTAGCGTAAAAAAAGCATATACAGGAGCACATAAGGGGACTGTTCTTTTGTCCCTTAAATAGAGGTGTCGCTTGTTCGGGGTGTATGAATTGATGCATGCCGTGAACTTAAAACTAGGTATAATGTCAAAATAAACGTAAGCTATTAAAAAAAAAGGTTTTATATTCTTGTATACTATAAACAAAGTTCAGAATTATTCAAACTGAAAAAACATTATTTGAAAAATTAAAACTTAATCAAACATTTAGTATACTCAAAGATTTTTAATTTATAGAGATTACTTTGAAGTAATTTGTTGTATGGATATGCTTCCTGTCATGTAATTTACAATGCAATGTCGATAACTGTAATCACACATTAAGTTTTCTGTTAAAACTTTGTCATGGGCACTATCTGTTGAAGCTGAACCTATATGAATAAACAGAGAAAAGCATCTCAGCAAAAATTTTAAAGTACACATTTGGCTTTTTGTATGTCAATGTCGCAACAAACTTTTACCAGTTAATCTTTAGTCAAAACAAGTATCTTGAATTTCAATAAATTCAATATTTTCTATGTATTTAAACTTTATTTTTTGTATTTTTCCCTCTCAGACTGTACCTTAAATAGAGTCCCTAAATAAGAGATAAATACACGGAGGTTCCTTTTCAAAGGGACTGGACCAGAAAAATTGTCCCTTAGATGAGGTACTACTGTAATAGAAAACTAGCATAAGGATGCTAGAATCTAGCTTGACTTGCTATTAATGTGTAAGCTGGTTGTACAGCAATTGATGCTAACTATAATATAAAAAAGCATATAAATAACTAATTTAATTACGTACATCTACATGCTGTTGAACAAGCTTGTACAGCAAATAAGCATACGATGCTTGTACCTAGCTTGCCATGCTATTACTGAAAAAGCTAGCTGCATAGCAAGCATAAAAAGCAGATAGCAGCTTTTTAAGGTACCTACATCTCTACATGCTTTCGAACAAGCTTGAGCAGAAACTAAGCATAAGATGCTTGTAGATAGCTTGCCATGCTATTACTCTGTAAGCTAGCTGCATTGCAATTGATGCTAGCTAGCATAAGAAAGCTTATAATAGCTTATTAAGCTATCTACCTCTGCATGCTTTCGAATAAGCTTGAACAGCAACTAAGCATAAGATGCTTGTAGATAGCTAGCCATGCTATTACTCTGTAAGCTAGCTGCATAGCAATTGATGCTAGCTAGCATAAAAAAGCTTATAATAGCTTATTAAGCTATCTACCTCTACATGCTTTTAAACAAGCTTGAAGAGCAACTAAGCATAAGATGCTTGTAAATAGCTTGCCATGCTATTACTCTGTAAGCTAGCTGCATAGCAATGGATGCTAGCTAGCATAAAATAGCTTATAATAGCCTATTAAGCTATCTACCTCTACATGCTTTCGAACAAGCTTGAACTGCTAATAAGCATAAGATGCTCTTAGATAGCTTGCCATGCTATTACTCTGTAAGCTAGCTGCATAGCAATTGATGCTAGCTAGCATAAAAAAGCTTATAATAGCTTATTAAGCTATCTACCTCTACATGCTTTCGAACAAGCTTGAACTGCTAATAAGCATACGATGCTTTGTATACAGCTCGCCATGCTATTACTGCGTAAGCTAGCTCTCTAGCATGTGGTGCTTGCTAGCAGAAAAAAGCATATCATAGCATGAATATCTAGCAGACATAGCAAAAAATAGCATATTTGTGTTGCTAGTACTAGCACGAATTTTGACCTGGGTTGAAAATGGCAATGGCCTTTTCATAGGAATTGGAAGTTTTAAAGATGTATTTGCTCTCCTAACATATTTAACGTAAAAATTATGGATTAAGGCAATTGATTTGATATTATTAATGTACTCTAATGGCTCATACATTAATTCAGTAGCAAGAATTGAGTGTTAACAGTTTGAATTTAAGGGGCTTTCTGGAGCAAAAATCGCAACTTTGGACCCCCGCTGCAGCCGAACTAGGGCCTATGCAGTCAAACCGCGAGAATTGGGCAGACATCTAATGAGTATTGACCAAAATCTAGTTTCGTCAAAATCTGTGACTGTCAAGGTCGTAGCGTTTGGTCGTCAGTTTTTTTTTAATCTATAAAATCATGTGCATATTTCATTATTTGTAACCCCATTCAAAGAAATTATAAGTTCTTGAAATTGATGCATTTCTTAGGTGTGATTTGCAAACCACAGTATTAAGTGTAAATATATAATATTTAGTGTTAAAAATAAGCAGTATTTAGCTACACTTTGACTTCAAACAATTTTGATTTGACACCTCGAATGTTGTATCGGGTCAAAACTTTTCTATTCATCCGAAGCATAAATTAACTTGCAACAGTACGATATAATTTTTTTATTCATCGGAAACTAAAAATTGCAGATCAATTTGTGTTCAACTTAGATTAGTTTGCTTTTTTTTTTACTTTCACCTAATGTATACTTTTATTGTTTTATTATATTTGTATACTTTTATTAAGACAGGATGTAAATAAAGCTTGATTTGATTGTATGTGAATTTTTTCCTGTTACTTGTGCAGAGAAAACTTATTCTCTTGTAGTTACAAACATTGACATTGAATTAACTACACAACTTTTTTGGGAAAATTCTATCATATTGTAAAAAATGTTCTTTTACAGAAAAAACCTGGTTTCTTGTGGTAAAGAACTAGAATGATCAAAGATTGCCTTCATACTTCTTATGGGAAATATTTTCCCGTGAGGGAGAAATACCATTCTGACTTCATACTTTTTACGTGAAAACATTGTAAATTTTGTGTTATCGTTTGAAAACATTACCAAAGTTTACAAATATACTCTAATAAAAAAAATAGTCACCAGGACGATTAAATTCCATATTTTTTCAGGGATAAAACATTTTGTAGAGAAAAAAAAAAAAGTCATATTTACGGGAAAAACTTGTTGTATATTAAAAAACGTTTAGTTAACGGAATAATATTGCTCTTTTATTGTAAAAAACCGTGGTGTTGACAGATATAACCAACAAATTTGACGGGAAAAATTTGTCTTGTATTGTAAAAGACCGTTGTATTTACTGATATAACCAATTAATTTGACGGGAAAAATTTGTCTTTGTATTGTAATATAACGTTGTATTTACGGATATAACCAATTAATTCGACGGGAAAAATTTGTCTTTGTATTGTAAAAGACCGTTGTATTTACGGATATAACCAATTGATTCGACGGGAAAAATTTGTCTTTGTATTGTGAAAAACCGTTGTATTTACGGATATATTACGTACTTTGTACGGTTTTGCACAACCACCCCAGCTGCCGGTTTAAAACCGTAAATTCTACGGAATTTTTTTTACAGTGTAACGTTATGAACGATAGCATAAAATTTGACAATAGCACGAGCCACCTATCTTGACCGACTTTTTGCGTCGTTTGAGCTTCCCTCTAACAACATCAAAGGTAGGTAACAATCGCATTTTTCACGGTGCAATGTTATTCACTCTTCATCAATAAAAATAGCTTAAATTTTGCGTTTTTTTATACTTGTATTTCGGAAAACGTAAGATGGAACTCTGACTCCCTAGCATTACTAAACTTAGCCTTTAAATAACTTCAATTATGAAAAATCTTTACGAGAGACCTTTTTCTCCCTAGTTAATGTTACCAAAAATTGTCTAAAATTACGTCAATTTTATATGTTTCACAGGGAGCGGAATCTGAATTTAAGTGTCAACCACCACGAAGCATAAAACTAAAGAAACCGCATTTTTAAGACTTCGTTTTCAAAACAAATTTCGGGGGGTGTCCCCGATACTTTACCGCCGTCTTTACTCTGATATCGCCAAAGGCATACTTATAACTTTTGTTATCTTACCTAACCTTCAAAAGCAATAAATTAATCGAAAAGAATTTATTTGAATTGAACTTTTCTCTTGATTTTTAAATTCAACTTATGCCAGTTTTTTAAAATTAAAGCTTGGTTTATAGTCTTTAAATATGGCAGGTACGGGCTATAGTTTCAAGTCCTTGTCTCTCCTGGGAAAAATTCGGAGAAACGGCTGTTAGCCTTTCCGTAGTAAAATCCTAAATCCGTACGTAATAAATAGGGGATGCGTATTGCATAGCTGCAAGTAAATAAGAGCAAGACTGTTTGGGATCGGACTGTTCAGGAACAACTTGAACGCAATGTATTTTTCAAAATATATTGGTTTTCAAACAAAATGTTGAAAAAACGGTGTATTTTTATTTCAAAACGTGTTGTTCGAATTTACCTAAAAAATGGTTCACTCATTTAATGGACCCATTCTAGGCACTTGGTTTTTACTGACACAGCTTTTCAGAGGGGGGAAAAATGCCCGCTTTTTCTAAAAATTATCTTAAGGAAAAATTAAAAAAAACCATAAGTTTTTAACTTTATAGTCATTTTTCAACTATCTGTTTGGGCAAAATCATAGGGTTAAACCAGTCAAGAAAACGACCCCCCCCCCCCCTCTTCCACTTTTACGTTCGTTCGTAAAGGGGGCGCTGAAAAATTTTCAACCCAACAGGGAGGCGGTGGCTGTAAAAAGGTTGAGAACCACTGCGTTAACAGATTAAGCAGCTCCGCAGTATCGACATCTTTTCACAGCCTTAATGTTGCATGACCAACAGTGGCGAAAATAGAGGTTTTGGGGCCCCCATACAGATGAACAAAAATTACGATGCGCATTTTCATGTACTCTTTAGGGTCAAGTTCAAGTGAAACACCATTGCAATCGCTTCGAGGCGATCGCAAATTGCAATCGCTACTGGAAGTCGAGTTACATTAGAATCGCGTCTCGTAGCGATTGTAACGTATCCAAATTTAGGAATTTGCGATTGCTTTGGGGAGTTGCGATCGTCCGTGTTTCACTTAAATTCCTGCCTTAGAATTCCTTGGAACCCTAATGTGGTGTAGGTCTCACGCAATCGCGATATAGTAAATGAAGGGGCAAGTTGATAAAGGTGATATGATACATTTTCAAAATGACAGCAAATAGTCTCAACAATGGATCAGCTTTCACTCTATGATATGAAAAAGCCCGTATAAAATAAGGCGGCTACTAAAATGCGAAAAATCAACAAATCGCACTCATTTGTAAAAAGAAAATAAAAATAAAATAAATAAAACTAGCCTACTGTCCGACCTCAAAAAGTTCTATTTTAAAAAAAAGGTGACAGCTTGTACCATGGCAGCATTTTTTTTATCAATATTACTTTAATTTCCTAGATCCGAAAATTAAGGGGAATCAATTTAAAAAAAAAAAAAAAACATCAGCACAATCCAACGCGTAGGGTACGACCGATGGCAGTTTTTGTCGTTGGTCGAAGGTTCTCTAGTCGAAGCCAATTGTTCTAAGACAGCAGAAGGCAGATTATTTTTCGTTTCAAATGGCTGATGGCCGATGGAAAAATTGAAAAAACAACCACGGAAATGCACGTTTCAAACATCTAAGTTACACAAGAAAGTATTCAGCACATAGTACAAACCTAAGGGAAGGCATTATTAATCAGCAATGTAGTCGTGTGGCGAGGGGGGCGTTTACCGAAATATTCGTTATATTATTGTAAAAGGAATGCAAAATGCATTTGTAATGCACATTGGTTTCAAAGCAAAAAAAAAAGGCTGCTTTTTTAATTGAATCTGGCATAAGCAATCTGAACTGCCCCCTTTTGAGCTTGACAAAAATCCAACAACCATAACACCTATCAAAAAAAGAAAAAAAAAAGACCCCCCCCCCCCCATCCCCAATTTTTTTCAACTACAGCACTGCACAACATACTTATCCATGGTCACCTTGGCAGTAATGTAGTTATGTAGCAGTTGAGTTCGATGCTTATTCTTGAAAGTACGTAAAAATAGGAATTAAACTAAAAAAACAAATCCGTAAAATATTAATTAACAAACCAGCTTGAATATACGCAATAAAATTGAACCAAAAATATCAAACCCTATTTGGTAAGGGAAAACAGTTAAAGATTGAATCCCGATCTTCCCCGTTCAGGGGCGGCCCTAGCGGCGGACATTCCGGACCCCTGTCCGGGGCGGCAAATTTTAGGGGCGGCATTTTGACTCGAACATATAAAATAAATTTTCTGTAAGGAAACGTACAATTTTTTTTTAACAAATATCTTTTTCTTTGCACTTCGGAATCCTGAAAGGTATGAATATAACGATGTTTAAGCTTGTTATTTTAATGAATCCATTCAAAACAACATTTTCGGCTATTTCAACATAGAGTATTAAAATAAACGAATATATATTGATAACAAAACAAATCCTTAGAAACTATACTTGTCAACGGAGACATTTTAAAAAACAAACTACCTACAGCAGATAACTTTAAAAAATTCAAGATTTTTAAATTGTTGAAAGAAGCTGGGGTACGTAAAATGTAGTTTTTTTGGGAGAGAAAAAAATCTCAACTCATCAAAGGAAGCGCCGAATTTTACCGAACGAAAAGAAAAAAAATAATAAAATGTGTGCATGCATAGATACTTACATATGCTAAGAAGAGATATTAGGCATCATTGAAAAAAATATATAAAATTATGCATGATTGTAATATTACAAAATTGACTCACTGTCTTCAAATTTTCCGAAACATCAGTAGAAATTTGCCGAATATGAAATTTTTTTGGGGGGTCATAGTGTCCTCCCACCGGGGTGCCCCTGATACCAGTTTTGTAAAATATATAGAGAGAAAAATGTAGAGAGAAACAAGTCATATAAATACGCTTGATCTAGCACAAAGGTCTTCAAACTAGATTCTGGGAAACCCTAGGGTTTCTTAGATATTTGAACGTAGCTCAGCTAGTGATCATAACAATACTTTTTCAACGGTACTTTACCTACTACTTCTGATATAACAAGCAAATAATTAATCTCTCAAAGGCGTATTTAAGGGGGGGGGGCGAGGGGGCCTGCCCCCCCCCCCCCGAAATCGAGAAAGATTTTTTCAGAAGTAGGTGTTCGGTTCGTGTTTGCTCAAAAGAAAATCCTTAAGAAAAAAGGAGGCGCAAGCCGAAGGGGCGCACAATGATAAGGTTTTTTTTTTATTATTAATAATCAACAGCGCCGCTGGATGAACTGGCGTGCGGACATAGTTGACCCTTTTTTTTTTATTATATAAAAAAATGCAGCGCGCAAGTCGATTCGCAGAGCACAAAAAAGGCTGTTACGTGGGAGAGGAATCGGTCCAAGACAAAATCCCCTTGCCTGCCGCGAGGGGGGGGGGGAGCATCCAGTGAGGAGAATTTCCCGAAACTCAACTGAAGAAAGGGTGTTTGTTATCTGTAAAGCCATTTTCTTGTCATTTCTTTGTGGGACAGCAGACTGTTTGTCGGAAAAAGGGAAATTGATGAGAGGTAATCAGACTTATAACTTCAGGCTCTGTATTTCCAAGTAAACAAGGCCCGCAAATGCAATGCCACACATGGCGACACAGGGCGACACATGTTTTACCTTCAGGGAAACTAGTGGGTAGAATTCTAGACTTGAAAAGTTCCGATGAAAGTTGATCCTTATCTGTCGCAAAGTGACCGAATGCTAACGAGCAGTATTGATGGATTGCCAGCAATTAGGATGTCGCTTGTTCAAGTGTCCACACAGATGACATGGAAAGTTATCCTGGAGCTATTATGGAGGGTGAGGGGTCTAAGTCTATCGTTACAACCGGAAATAGGCAAAATACTATACAGAAAGACAAATTGGTTCGAAGGTCCACTCAGTCGTTTTCTTTTATTGGGTCCCAACAACACGTTTCTCAACGAGAAGATTCATCTTGAAGAAATAAAGAAACTGAAAGAGATTAAAAAGTTCTGAGGTAAGTTTTACATTTTCGTATTAGTTATAAAAAGGGTGACTGAATTTTCCATTCTTTCATTATTAATTTTAAATTCCTTTCTAGCAATAAATTGGACTGAGAGTGTTACGCAAATGCCACTGAAAATATTTATTTCTTCTTATATGATAAATTATCAGGATTGTGTAGTATGCGATTACGCATTATTTATGTACATAGAAGTAAAAACGAAAATTAAGAATTGGTTTAGTTACTGATATGGAGGCGCACGGGGTGGGGGACATAAGTTTGAGATAGTTCGGCCGAGGAGGCGCAAAATTAAAGCTTGGCCTAAGGCGTAAATAAACGTTAATCCGGCCCTGGACAAAGCCTAAAAACAGTTGTTCCTATCAAGAATCATGGCGTAAGCGGCGCTATTGAATTATTTTTAAGGGGCGCTTTTAAAAGTTTTTGTTTTTTTTTCTTTCACGTGTGGCGTGGCTTTCGTTTTTAGAGGGATCTTCGTGGAATTCTTGAATGATAAGTTTTTGCTCTTGGGCGTAATGGGCACCTCTGCTAAAAGTAAAATTTTGAACCTTAAGTTTCAAAAAATAGAGCTTAAAATTGCATTTTTGAAGCTTCAATGCCGCAAAGTTTCGGGGCACAGCGCCCGAATCCTGCCTTTTCTCTTGACGGTGTTAAAGATAACCTAAATAAAAATGTTTTTAAAACATTAATTTCGAAACATTTCGGGAGAGAGTCCTTGCTAACGTTACTACCAAAGATGGTCTAAAGTAAAGATGGCTTAAGGTTTCAATTTTGAAAAAAGGTAGCATAAATAATTTTAATTATGAAAAAAGTAATGGAGGGAATTTTAAAACTTCGTAATTTTCTATATTTTCCAAAAATTACAATATTTTAATTCAATTTGAAATTTTCTACTTGTTTTACAGTAATAGCGAAAAAAAAACTGGGGGGGGGGGGGCTAAGCTTGATTATATGGGCCCCCTCCGAAATAAAAACCTATATACGCCACTGTAATCTCTCATCAAGTTATCATGTAAGTGTGCATCAACTACAAGTGTTTTTTAAATGATAATTTTACAAAATTTAGATAATTGATTGTATATAAAAATTTAGGAAGCATTATATATTGTTACAAATCTTGTAAATAGTTGTTGTTTTTCCTGCCTTGCATCATTTTCATTAGTTTTGGTTTTATATGACGTCATGTTGCAAAAGTATCTGAAGATATCACTTTTATCACTTGTATACCGGCCCCGTAACACTTTGTAGTTTTTACACTTGCCCTAACTTTAATAAGCGTGAAGAAATTTTCGCTCGAGTGGTGTTTTTCTTTTTATTTCTAGCGTTTCTTGAATGAATTGTTTAAAGTTATGAATGATATGGAATATTCCAGATATTACTAGAAAGTTGTCGGGAATTCTTTCCGTGTATAAATAGCTGGCCTTGAACACAAGTCAGTCAGTTCTTTTCAGATGTTGATTTCTGAGAGTGCTCGTTTTTATTCGCTTTGGGCGAATGTTGTTTTTGCTTTTGTAATTTCTTAATTACTGTTCACGTTAGATACGTGGTGCTGAATTACTGTTGAGAGTACAGTGTAGTGTTTGCTGCCTAATTGCTGATGTTTAGCAATTGTTTTCTGCTCTTATTGTAAATAGTGTACATACTTGTAAATAAATTTATAGTTACTTCCTCAAGATTGGAATGCTCATTTGAAGAAAGTTGAAGGTGCTACGGACTCGTTACAATTTTGGCGCCCAACGTGGGGCATCTTCAAGGACTTTCTTGGAATTTTCTGTGAACTTGGACTTTTCATCCTGAGGACTTTTTGACTTCAGAATTTTATGGTGATTACGCGAGCAATGGAGGAACAACTGAAGAAACTTCTTGACGCGATCAACGCTGTTAAAAGTGACATGACTGCGAATCAAGAACAATTAAAAAATGACATGGCTGCGAATCAAGAACAATTAAAGAGTGATTTAACCGCAAGCATAACTTCAAATCAAGAGCAAATAAAGAATGATATGGCGACTCTGGCTACTAATCAAGAACAATTAAAAATTGATCTAGCTGAAGAAATTAAAAGCGATTTAACGTCAATGAAAAGTTTGGTGGAAAGTAAATTTACCAATGTGGAAAATAAAGTGGAGGCTCTAGAAGAGAAAGTTGACAGCGTTGAGAATCGAATCACCACAGTAGAAAACCACGTGGAAAAGAAAATTAAAGAGCTTGAATCGAAGTTATCAGCATCCTCCAACAACTCAAGTGACTGCGTAGCTGCAGCTGGAACTTCTCGTCCATCCATCAAACTGGCCACGTTTGACGGGAAGACCTCGTGGAATATTTACAAGAAGCAGTTCCTCATCGTTGCAGAAGCAAACTCCTGGGACTCTTCCACGAAAGCCTGTCACCTTGCAGCCTCGCTGAGAGGGGATGCAGCTGACATACTACAGACCTTCCCAGAGGACAAGCACCGCGACTTCGATGCCTTATCATCGGCCTTGGAGCTTCGCTTTGGCGAAGCATGCCAAAAAGAATTCAGCCAACTCCAGCTGAAATCCCGACTCCAGAGGGCCGGAGAGACTTTGCAAGTTTTTGCAGCAGACGTCGAGAGGCTTTCCCATCTCGCCTTCTCGAACTGTCCTTCGGATATTCGCGATAGCCTGGCCCTGAACTACTTCATAGACGGAGTGCGAAGTCCAGAAATTCAGACGGCTCTCCGGATGGCGGACATTAAAGATCTTAAATCCGGTCTGGTGTACGCAATGAAGTTCGAGGCTGCACAGCAAACATCCCGCAAGGATCGCCATACAATCAGAGCGTGGAAGTGAGTTCTCCGGATTCGAACTTAACTCGTCTCTCGGAACTTGAGCGACAAATGAAAGAGATGTCGGGGACCCTGAAGAAGATTACGGCTCGTAAAGACCAAAGTAGACAACCACTGAAGTGCTGGAAATGTGGCGGTGAGGGCCACGTACGAAAGAACTGCGAAGCTCGCCAAGAAAAGAAGAAGTCTCCCAAAGTTTTCCAGATTTCCCCAAGAAGTGGCGGCTGCAACGGACTCTTCATTTACGCTTATGTGAATGGGTTTCCCTGCGAAATGATTGTGGACACAGGAGCCAACGTTACCATTATTAAGACTGATGTGGCTCGTCAATTTGGACTCAAGATCTTATGGACGCCGCCCTGCGTTACTCTCCAAACTGTGACAGGTGACAAAATCGAGATTGAAGGGAAAGTGAACTTAGAAATAATGTTCGGAAGCGCCACTTACCATCACACGGCATTCGTCGCTGACATTACAGATCCCTTCATTCTCGGACTGGACTTTTTGAGAAAATTTGATTTTTCTATTGACTTTAGAAATAATGAGCTGCACTCGACGAGGGAAGACATAGTAATTTTCAATACCGAAAATAACTTAAAATCCGCCCATCAAATAATAGCCCAAACTGATTCATTGATTCCCTCTAGATCAGAAGTACTAATACCTGGCTCCCTCAAGGAAAACAACAGCTTTAAATTCGGCCTCATTGAATATCCTAACCAGAATAATAGCCCAAAAGGAGTACTAGTGGCATCTACGCTTGTGGACCTTTCAAGGAATGCAGTTCCTGTGAGAGTCGCCAATGTAAGTGAAAGACCGAGGAATATCAAGAAAGGAGAAGTGTTGGCAACTTGTACTCCCGTAAACTGCATCATCAGGAGAATTGATTCCTCCGAGGCTGTGTCTTCCGAGTCCTTGACTTCGAAATTAATTGGGAGTGCACCATTATCGAAGGATCAAAGAAACGCTGCGGAAAAATTGGTGGACACTTTCAAGCAGGTGTTTTCATCTACATCCGAAGATGTTGGTCGCACGAGTTTAACGCAGCATAGGATCGACACTGGAGATCATCCCCCTATCAAGCAGCATCCAAGACGACTACCGTTCGCCAAGAAGGAAGAGGTTGAGATCCTCTTGAAAGAGATGCAGGAGAATGACGTCATCGAACCCTCATCCAGTCCTTGGGCATCCCCTATCGTCTTGGTCAGAAAGAAAGACGGCTCCACCAGATTTTGTGTTGATTACCGACGCCTGAATGACATCACCAAGAAGGACAGTTACCCTCTTCCACGGATCGATGACACTCTGGACACCCTTTCCGGACACAAGTGGTTTTCGACCCTGGATTTGAAGAGCGGCTACTGGCAGGTGGAGATACACCCCGACGACCGAGAGAAGACGGCGTTTACAACCGGACAAGGCTTGTGGCAGTTTAAAGTGATGCCGTTCGGCCTCTGCAATGCACCAGCCACGTTCGAGCGTCTTATGGAATCAGTGCTGCGAGGACTCTCTTATGAATCCTGTCTTGTCTACTTGGACGACATCATCATCATAGGACGCAGTTTTGAGGAACATTTGGCTAATCTTAGGAAGGTGCTGCAAAAGCTTAAGGAAGCCAACCTGAAGTTAAGCCCGTCCAAATGTAATTTGTTCCGCCGTGAGGTGAACTACCTTGGTCACATTATCTCTTCCGAGGGTGTACGAACAGATCCAGATAAGGTATCTGCAGTCAAGAATTGGAGCCGCCCCGAAAATGTTCATCAGCTGCGAAGCTTCCTGGGGCTCTGCACGTACTACAGGAAGTTTGTGAAGGGTTTTTCCAATATTGCACGACCTTTGCATAAGCTGACGGAGAGCAAACGAAAATTTGAATGGTCCAAAGAATGCGAGGATGCATTTCTACAGCTGAAGGAGGCTTTAACATCAACGCCTATTCTCTCTTATCCTCAGCCTGGAAAATCCTTCATACTTGACACTGATGCGAGCCACGAGAGCGTTGGAGCTGTTTTATCTCAAGAAATAGACGGTAACGAACATGTCATCGCCTACTGGAGCAAATGCTTATCCAAGTCGGAGCGAAATTATTGTGTCACGAGAAAGGAATTGCTCGCCATAGTTAAAGCTGTAGAACATTTCCATCATTACCTCTACGGCCGTAAATTCCTGCTCCGGACTGATCATGCCTCTTTAACTTGGCTGTTGAATTTCAAGAATCCAGAGGGCCAGGTAGCCAGGTGGATACAGCGGCTCCAGGAATATGACATCGAGATTAAGCACCGAAAAGGTTCGTCACACGGTAATGCTGACGCATTATCAAGAAGACCTTGTTCCGAGAACTGCCATTATTGCTCCCGAATTGAGAAACAGTACGGGATGACAATCCCTACTGCCTGTCAAGTTACTGCTACTTCATCATCTTCAGATCCTGATCCATGGAGTGACGACCAAGTTAGAAAAGATCAGCTTGAAGACCCAGACCTAAAGCCTATCATAGAGTTAATGGAAAAGGACAGTCGGCGACCTAGTTGGCAAGACGTTTCTCTCTACAGTCCTGCGACGAAAAGATACTGGGCTCTATGGAAATCTCTCCAGTTGCGAAATGGCGTCCTGTATCGGAAATGGGAATCTGACGATGGCAAAGCATTCAAATGGCAGTTACTCCTTCCCAGATCAAGAATTCCTGACGTTCTAAAGGAATTGCACAGTAGTCCGACTGGAGGACATTTTGGTGTCTTGAAAACCCTCCACAAGGTTCGAGAGCGCTTCTTCTGGAGCAAGGCGAAGGATGACGTAGAGAAGTGGTGTCATTCTTGTGACGCCTGTGCTGCCCGTAAAGGACCGAAGAGAAGAAGCCGCGGGAAGCTACATCTTTACAACGTAGGAGCTCCTTTCGAACGAATCGGGATCGACATTCTTGGTCCTCTACCGAAAACTACTGATGGGAACAAATACATCCTCGTTGCCATTGACTATTTCACCAAATGGCCCGAAGCATATTCCATTCCGGATCAAGAAGCTACCACTGTAGCAGAGACTCTAGTCCAGCATTGGATCTCGAGATATGGGACACCTTTGCAGATCCATTCGGATCAGGGGAGAAACTTCATCTCTGCCGTGTTTAAGGGCCTATGTAAAATCCTCAAAATTGAGAAAACTCGAACGACACCACTACACCCACAATCGGACGGCATGGTGGAGAGATTCAACAGGACAATCCTTAATAATCTCTCGCTTATGGTCTCCAAAAATCAACAGGATTGGGACAAGAAACTTCCTCTGTTCCTGCTGGCCTACCGCAGTGCTGTCCACGAGACCACCGGATATTCCCCATCACAGATGCTCTTCGGCCGAGAGCTTCGGCTACCTTGTGATCTCGTCTTCGGTCTCCCTCCAGATGCGCCTTCATCGCCTGAGGAGTACGTCCAGGATCTCCAGGCCCGGTTGGAAGACGTTCATCACTTCGCACGGGAGCGAATCAACATCGCGACGGAGAAAATGAAGACCCGATACGACACAAGGTCCACTGGCCATGACTTTCAAGAAGGTGACAAAGTGTGGCTATGGAATCCCATCCGACGTAAAGGTCTGTCACCCAAATTGCAGTCGCATTGGGATGGACCTTACACAGTTCTCCACCGGCTGAACGACGTCGTAGTGAGGATCCAGAAGTCATCACATTCAAAACCTAGGGTTGTCCATTATGATCGGCTAGCCCCATACTATGGCCATAGTTCGTAAAATAAATCTAAAGCTACCATGGTAATTTGTTTGTAAATTTTGTAAATAACTTTTGCCTTTAATTGTTTGTAATATTACTTTATCAATGTTATTATTTCTTTCATGTTCTCATTGTTATTGTTTATCATGTTTATGATTGGTCATCATGTAATGTGTGCATCTGTAAGTTTTCCCTTGCTTCCTTTCTGGGGATTGTACTGCCCGGGACGTGCAGTCCTTGGGAAGGGGGCAATGTTACAAATCTTGTAAATAGTTGTTGTTTTTCCTGCCTTGCATCATTTTCATTAGTTTTGGTTTTATCTGACGTCATGTTGCGAAAGTATCTGAAGATATCACTTTTATCACTTGTATACCGGCCCCGTAACACTTTGTAGTTTTTACACTTGCCCTAACTTTAATAAGCGTGAAGAAATTTTCGCTCGGAGTGGTGTTTTTCTTTTTATTTCTAGCGTTTTCTGAATGAATTGTTTAAAGTTATGAATGATTTGGAATATTCCAGATATTACTAGAAAGTTGTCGGAATTCTTTCCGTGTATAAATAGCTGGCCTTGAACACAAGTCAGTCAGTTCTTTTCAGATGTTGATTTC
This sequence comes from Uloborus plumipes, assembly GCA_038373865.1. Taxonomy (NCBI): domain Eukaryota; kingdom Metazoa; phylum Arthropoda; class Arachnida; order Araneae; family Uloboridae; genus Uloborus; species Uloborus plumipes. Next base: position 16,204 of record JAXGGA010001373.1, on the reverse strand, counting down.
TGAGAGTGCTCGTTTTTATTCGCTTTGGGCGAATGTTGTTTTTGCTTTTGTAATTTCTTAATTACTGTTCACGTTAGATACGTGGTGCTGAATTACTGTTGAGAGTACAGTGTAGTGTTTGCTGCCTAATTGCTGGATGTTTAGCAATTGTTTCCTGCTCATATTGTAAATAGTGTATATACGTGTAAATAAATTCATAGTTACTTCCTCAAGATTGGACTGCTCATTTAAAGAAAGTTGAAGGTGCTACGGACTCGTTACAATATTTTTAATACTTACAAAAACCCATGGAAAAAAACAATGTTGAGAGAAATCTTTAGTATATACTTTTTAACTTAAAACAGATATTTCTTACAAATTTAGTGCAATCTGTGAAACTAAGCAATTCAGTATTAAAATGCCAGAGGCTACAAAGTGCAAATAAAGTGCCTTAAATGTAATTGTTCTAGATTTCTTGAAAACAATTAAATAAATCTTTGAAACTCTTTGAAAAGTGCTGCAACTTTATTTTTTATTAAATGCATTAAGAATCAATTGCCCTTATGGCCGAGATGTTACTCTTCTGTTTTTTAATATTCACACCATTTCCTTTAAATCATTCAATGCATTTTATTTCTATTGATCATTTTACATTTAATTCAGTGTTATGTTAGTCGGTAGATTGGAGCGACGGTCCAACACTAACTTTATATCGAAAGCCAATGTCGGTTTTCTTTTTTCCTCCCAAGCTCTTTTTCCTTGTTTGTCACCGATGTATAGAACCACAAGCACAAGCAATTTTTATTTTAATTGATTTTAATTTGCAAAAGAATATATAACTTTTAAAAGGTATTGTTTGACTATTTTTCTCCTGTTATTTTTGTTGTCTTAGTTACCCTTTATAAAACCTCAAAATGCAGAATTTTAGATTTATTTTCCAAATTTTTCCCGAGAGAGAAACTCCCTACCCCTGAATTTCCAACTATTCTATACTTTATAAAAAATAGTCACTGCATCATTCTCCTCATACTCATCCGTCTCCAAGATCAATAGAAATGAATGAAGTAAAAATAAATAAAGACAGTATGAAGTGCAAAAAAAAAGGGGGGGGGGCAAGTGCTTTTGAAACAGCGAAAATAAAGGACAAAAATAGCCTGTTTTGTCTACAACAAAGTTTTAGGGACTACAAAAGGGGCCCTATATCTAAAATAGCTTAGGGCGATATTCGGTTTAAATCTGACCCTGAATATAGGATTTTATTTTGTCACACTGTTTTTAATTCACAGCACCTATTTATTGAGTTGTATTCATAAGCAATTTATTTCTTTTCAAACTTTAAGAGGGGCGGCATTTTGCCTTTTTGTCCGGGGCGGCAAAACTGCTAGGGCCGCCCCTGCCCCGTTTATTACGTTTTGGAGCTCTGGTTTAAGGAACAAATGGGGCCCGCACCCAGATATTTGCAAAATTCGGTCTTGACTGCCCGAGAGTCCTTGGGGAAAATTTCTATGTGCCCTTCAGTGGCGGATTTGAAGGGGGCAAGTGATAAAGGTGTTGTGTGACAATTTTTGAAAAACTTACTTTTAGCCATGGATGAAGGTAATGAGGTAATTTTTTTTTAAAGCTTTTTCTAGAAATTTAAAAAATTGTCACATATTACCTTTATTCACTTGCCCCTTCAATTGTGTTTGTGAGTTAACACAATTGAACACACACTAATTTGAATTTGTTAATCGGCGAAATTCAAAAGTCCCAATCATTAAGCATTGTTCACCAACAAATAAAAATATTCCGCGCAACAATACATTATTTTAAAACTATGTTTTTAATTTTATTGAACTTGGAGAAGTCATTGTTGACTTACTGTTGAAGCTCATTTTGAGTGAAAATCACATCTACTCGATACGTATATTTCTCGGCGAATTTGAGCTGCGGTGTTGTGGCATAATTATTGATTTCCTGAAAGATTTTCCAGTCAGGTAAGTTTTTACTCAGCTTTAAACGCTTTGGTGCTGCTTTAGAAATAGTTCACGTGAAAAATAAAATGATGCAATGGCATTAGATAGAGGTGAATCAAGAGTGGTTCCTACAAAACAGCGTTTCCCAACTTTTTTTTTGGATCACGTACCATTTGGTTGTGCATCATACTAAATTGTACCACTTCGTAAAAATGATTCTATTTCTGAAATCTTTTATTTCGAGTTTGTTATAAAAAGTTTTATTATATGTCAAGATTAGGACTATGCATTCATATCATACAAACAACATTGAACCACACCTAGATGCACGAGCGCCCCGATGGGAGGTCACGGGAGGTCACTGTGACCTCCCAATAATTTCCGTATTCGGCACATTTTCCTGACGATTCGGCAATTTGAAGACAATAAATTGCAACATTGAGATTATTTGTTCTTTTTAGTTTTTAGAATTGTTTTTTAAAAGATGCCTAATGTTTTTTCTCACTAAATGTTATGCATGTACGACATGTGTGCATGCTTGCATTTTATCATTCGGTAAAATTGGAACTTCATTCGGCAAATTGATAATTTTCCCCCTCCCAAAAATTTTAGTTCGGGGCGCCCTGCCTAGACGTCAGTCTACCAGACTGAAACATCGTTGAAATTATGCTCACAGTAACATGTATGTGTTTGAGTATAACTTTGATATACCCCCCCCCCCCAAAAAAAAAAAAAAATTACGCGCCAAATCTGGCACTCCTTTACGGAGTTTTTAGGGTTGCTGTTTCTTATTTTGATGTTGCCAATTTAGGTTTTTTTTTTTTTCAGATTTTAAGCTTTTGCTGTTGCCAAATTTAGTATTTTATTGTATTTTATGCTATTTTTTGAATTTTGTTTAAAGTTTTGTGTGCAACAAATTTTTGTGGCAACAACAAAAACAGGTATTTTGCTTGGCGAGAAAAAAGATTCGCCAAATTTCCGATTTGGGGGGGTATATCAAAGTAGTTCCATGTGTTCGAAGTTAGTATTTATCCACGATTCTGTCATATTTCGTTTACTAGTAAATGGCTTTAATAAAAACATTTTTTTACATTATTTGTTTTCTTACATCAAATATTTTCATTAACTAATTTTGAGATCTTTGTGACTGCTTTGAAGAACATAAATTTTGAAATTTGGTTCTAACGATGCGAAGGGTACTCTTATGTCTACAGCTGTGTTCAATTTGCTTCGATACTTATTGTTATTTATTTTTAAGAAACAAAAAATTAAAAAAAGCTCTTTCTGCTAATTTCGTACTAGTAAGCGGTAATAATGATTTAAGGGCTTTCTCAGGAAGTTGCTCATAGTCTTTATCAATTGAAAGGCTCGGGAGATGAAGGGTTTATGCGACAAAACAGAAGTTGCGAGTAATTAAAGTTGATAGTTTTATTGTGGCAGTTGTTGCAGCTTTTTTTTGTTTTCTAGTTTTGTCGTTGGTGTGCGTATGAAATCCGTCTAATGATATCTACTGTTTGATGTACCAAGTTTTATGCGCTTACCTGTATCCATTGCTTACCATTGTCCAGAGTGTTCATTTTTCAAAATGTAACACAGTCCCTTCGCCGAACCAAACATTAATTGGATTGTCGTTTGAATTCTTCTTGTTTAGTTCTGTTATGCATTAGATAATACACTGCTCGACATTGAAAATGCAACACCAAGAAGGAGTGGTCAGAAATTCATGCAAATTTTACCGTAGACGCACGTCACTGAGTTATGCAAATGATATGAAATGCGCAGCTCTCCGACGCACGTGAAGTAAGATATAAGAGAATGAAGTTGAAAAGTGGGCTATGTTCATGTTGGTTTTTCTGCCAGACTAATTATCGGAGAAATTTGGTTTTTGTCTCGAAGGATACTTGTGATAGGAGGAAATGCCACGCCGTCCTCAACGAAGACACTTCCAGCATATAGACGACTTTACAAGGGGTATGGTGATCGGACTGAGAAGGGGAGATTGGTCCATACGTCAAATTGCAGCTGATACCCACATGGATGCAAGCACTGTGCATCGGTTGTGTCGGAGATGGTTGGAAAGAGGAAATGTAGCCACATTGAGGGGTGCAGGTGCAGCCAGAGTGACGTCAGACCGCTTGGATCGACGGATTCACCGACAAGCTGTGGCGGACCCGCAAGTCACTTGTACGTCGATTCTGCAGCACGTGCAAGGTACCCTGGATGTTCCTGTGTCGACCAGAACCATTTCCCGTCGACTGGTTGCACGTGGCCTGCAATCACGGCGCCCGCTAAGAAGACTGCCATTGACCTCACAGCACAGACTCCAACGTTTGGAATGGTGCCGGACCAGAGCGACGTGGATGGCAGAATGGCAAACCGTAGTGTTCTCAGATGAATCCCGCTTCTGTTTGTCCAGCGATAGTCATCGCATACGTGTGTGGCGTCGACGTGGAGAAAGATCGAATCCGGCAGTAACTGTGGAACGCCCCACAGCGCGACAACGTGGCATAATGGTTTGGGGCGCTATTGCATACAATTCCGTATCACCTCTAGTTCGTATTCGGGGCACTATGACGGCCCAACGACATGTAGATAATGTACTGCGGCCGGTGGCAATCCCCTACCTTCAGGGTCTGCCAAATGCAAATTTTCAACAGGATATCGCCCGGCCTCACAGTGCTCGAATCAGCCAACATGCTCTACGAGGTGTACAGATGCTTTCATGGCCACCATACTCTCCTGACTTGTCACCAATCGAACATGTGTGGGACGTGATTAGACGCCGTTTGCAGAACCTGCCACTGCCTCGTTCAGAGGACGAACTGTGGCAAATGGTTGAAAGGGAATGGAGTGCCATCCCTCAGGACACCATCCGCCGGCTTATTGACTCCATGCCTAGACGTGTTTCTTCGTGCATCGCTGTCCGCGGTGGTCCTACTTCTTACTGAGCCGACGCCGTCCTCGCTCTAAATTTTGCTTATTTATTTTAAAATAAATATCACTTATTGTTCCATGCTGTCTCTGTCTTCTTACCAAATTTCATCAGTTTCTGACCACTCCTTCTTGGTGTTGCATTTTCAATGTCGCGCAGTGTAAATATGTTTTTCCGGGTTTTGGATTATTTCTATATATTTTTCTTTTAATTATGTACGTTTATGTCCGCCCTTACTGATTATTTTTCACGTACCACCAACTAGAGAGTGAGGTACCACCAGTAGTACGGTTTGGGAAACGCTGGTTTAAAAAGTATGTTTAAACTGCAGTGGATGCCGCGCCGGTTAATTGAAGTACTCAGTTGAAGTCTATAAAAGCGGCAGTTTTAATGAATATACTGAGCATGCATGATACAAATGTATTTTTAAAGAATTCTACCTTTTATAGCGACCACTCGTAATAAGGACATTTTACGGTAGGTCGGAGGTGGGTTTTATATCGAGCGTCGACTGTACTTGATGATAATTCTATTTTCTGACATTTAACTTTGTCAGTATTTTTCTAAAATTATATTCTATAATTATTGATTTATAATTATTACGTTTAATGACAAATGTTACTTTAAAACGTAAATTTGGAAATGTAACACTTATAAAAGTTAAGGTAAAAGTTAGCACGCTGAAAAAGTAAAGAAAAATTCCCCGCTGAATCGAATAATACTTCTTGGTTCCGCTTAAACGAATACTGTCGGTTCTGACTATTTGTACAGTGGCTCCAAAAAGTTTTCGTACATTTACCATTTTCATTGAAATAGAGTTTTATACATTAATTAAAATAACTATTAATTACTTATTCCGAGATATTAAGATCTGTAATCTATTTTTAACAAAACTACATGATTTCTTTTAACATCATCAAAATCTAAATTTTTTAGAAATTAATAATCAAAAAAATTTCAAAAACTTTATCTCACAAAAGTCTTCGTTCACTTTAAAAAAATATTTATACTTATTTTTACATAATCTGATTTTGCATTGATTTAATATTTAGTAAATTATTATTCAGTATCTACAACAGCTTTTAAATGTCTGGGAACAGGTTTTGTTAGTTTTTTTTTCTGAGCCTGTGTTTATTCACTCTTCAAACATTATACTGCCTTTGGTTTGGTTTTTCATTTCAATGTTGTATTTTCGCACTCTAACCAGTTTTCAGAGGCGTAGGAACTTGGTAAAAGCAGGGGGAGTTCGTTGCAGTGCCAGAGCCTGGCGTTTCTTGGGAGGGGGGGGGGTAAGACACATTTTGTCACCCTTTACACTAAAGCTCAATTATGAAGTCCTTCATGTTCAAATAAACATTTTTTGTGAATAAAATAAAGTTAAAAACACTACGACAAGCAACTTTTACACTATTAATATGAACTTAGTTTTTAATGTAATATTTGTTCCGAAATAGGAAGTCTGACACTTTTATCCCGGAAAAATTTCCAGGTGGTACTTTTCAAAAAAGACTTTCGACGATTTTGGTGACTTCAGAGGTTATAAAAATTTTGAAATACAAGTTTAAAAAGCGAATTGAGCCTATCTTTGGTTACATTAGAGGCAGGAACTGGGGTAGCAAAATCATCCTTGGCAATTTTCCTAAATTGTAGCTTTAGAAACGCACTTTTAGATGATTTTTTAAGATGTTGAGAACAAGGGTCACTTTGACTCCCCCCTTTCTTTGCTACTTATTGTGTGAATTTCCTAGAAAAAAGATCACATTTTTGAAACCAGGTTCGCGGTAAAAAAATATTACGAAAGGTTGTAAAAAGGGAATTTTTCCGGGGGAGCTGAACCGGTCTGAAATATTTCAGGGGGAGCCCGAGCTCCCCCAGCTCCCCCGGTTCCTAATCCTACGCCCCTGCTAGTTTTCTCAAAATATGTTATATTGGGTTTAACTTGCGTTTAGGGGCGGTTAGGGGGATATTTATAAATAATTTGAACATTTTTAGAGACACCATCATGAGCTAAGGTTGAATGCCATGTGCTTCTTGTAGTTATCTTAGTAGTAGTAGTATTTTGGAAGCAGTTGGAGGCCAAGGAAGCAACTTGCTTTTTTTTACTATTACTAATTCCCAAATTTTGGGCCGAAAGTTTTATACGTGTTGAAAAATATTTTAATAAGCAGCATGCTTCGTCATTCCATCAATAAATATCAAATTACCGAGTCCTGCTGCTAATATGCACCCTTGCACAAGAACATCTCCACGCTTTACTCAACCTTTCCAACTAAGTTTTTGGAATTAAAATAGATTTAATATTTTTGGTTCTGATGGGTGTATAATTGTAACGAGAAGAAAAAGTGAGGAATTTTTTATGTAAACAAGGCATTATTCCAAAAGCATTTCTGGTTCATTAGTGATCATGTTGCGAAGGGCACTTCACTTCACACTCTCCAGGGTCCCCCGTACCTACCACAGCTTCATGGTTTAACCGGGATAGGGCCCTGAAGAGCGCTCTGTTCTTAATTTTGAACCAGAACCTAGGGTCGAGCAAACCCTAGGGCCCAGCACCCCCAGAGGTATCGTTTCACTTGGAGGACTTTGTGACCACGACATTTTTAACGCCTCCCAGCCACCATTAATCAAGGCGGTGGATCTTTGATCGGCTGGGTTTCGAACCCGGGTCCCTCCGGACACGAGTCCGATGCCTTACCGATCGGACCACCACGGCCCCTGTTGCGAAGGGCAGCTTGAGCTTTTATGGCTTGCACACTAATAGAACGTTTTCTGCTGCCCAAAGCCCCATTTAGACAAGCTGTTCAACAGACTTGGCGAATACTTTCCGGTGATATTCAGATTCAGGCCCGTCATTTAGGGGAGTCGGGGGGAGGGGTGTCAATTCACCCTTCCTGTCTTTGCGAAATTAATGTATTTAATTATAAGTAGGCGTTTTCTTTGTTGTTTTTCGATGAAATGCACCCTTTGACCCCCCTCCCCCCCCCCCCCCCCCACGGAAAAACTTGAAATAACGGGCCTGGTGAAATTGAAACAAAGTATCTTTAAATTCTGCCAAAACTTCGAATAACTTTTGTAGTTCTCAAGCAAATTTTCTGACTATAAATGTCTAACCTAGTGTTGTTGGCTTTGACAGTTGACTCTTTCTTGCCTCTGTTTCGATCCGATTGTATTCTTTAAAATTAGTTTATTTGTACCATTCTACCAAAGTAGTATGTGATAAAGCTTTAGTGATATTTTATGTCTATTGAGCTCTTTTCCGAGAAAAAATGAAGTTTTTGATGATGTCTGTTGTCTTTACAAATACAAGCCATTAAAGAATATTAATCGGATTATTTTTTTGCTTTTTTTACTCTGAAATAAAGCCGAAATGCGATGTAAGAACAAACAAAGAGCAACACATGTAAATTTTGATCAGGAATTTATCCAAAAATAGTGCAGTGCACGAAGACTGTTGTGGCGAGTTATTTATCTGTCCCCTCGCTTTTTAACCAATTTCAAAAAGATCAATCAGTATGATTTTGCAAAATTACTAGATTATATTTGAAATAATTCAGACATGGTTATAAAAAATTTCAGCCATATTCGAATTCAGTTCTAGGGAAATGGGTTTCACTACGAAATTTAAAGGAGTACAAACACTGCTGGGAGCCACTGTACATCGATTTAATAAATCAATGTTTTCAAATATCCGTAGATTTCCTATGGCAAGAGAGGATGTTGTCTGTCCTATAAACGGGTCATGGCAGTGTGGGTTATGAATATTGTCTGCCCTATAAACCTGTCATGGCAGTGTGGGTCATGAATGTTGTCTGCCCTATAAACGGGTCATGGTAGTGTGGGTTATGAATGTTGTCTGCCTATAAACGGGTCATGTCAGTGTGGGATATGAATGTTGTCTGCCCTATAAACAGGTCATGGCGGTGTGGGTTATGAATGTTGTCTGCCCTATAAACGGGTCATGGCAAGAAAAAAATGTGTCTGCCCTATAAACGGGTCATGGCAAGAGAAAATGATTCTGCCCTATAAACGGGTCATGGCAAGAGAAAATGTATCTGCCCTATAAACGGGTCATGGCAAGAGAAAATGAGTCTGCCCTATAAACGGGTCGTGGCAGTGCGGGTTATGAATTTTGTCTGCCATATAAACGAGTCATGGCAGTGCGGGTTATGAATGTTGTCTGCCTTATAAAAGGGTCATGGCAGTGCTGGTTATGAATGTTGTCTGCCCTATAAACGGGTCATGGCAAGAGAAAATGTGTCTGCCTTATAAACGGGTTATGACAGAATGGGTTATGAATGTTGTCTGCCCTATAAACGGGTCATGGCAAGAGAAAATGTGTCTGTCCTATGAACGGGTCATGTCAGTGTGGGTTATGAATGTTGTCTGCCCTATAAACGGGTTATGGCGGTGTGGGTTATGAATGTTGTTTGCCCTATAAACGGGTCATGGCAGTGTGGGTTATGAATGTTGTCTGCCCTATAAACGGGTCATGGCAAGAGAAAATGTGTCTGCCCTATAAACGGGTCATGGCAAGAGAAAATGAGTCTGCCCTATAAACGGGTCATGGCAGTGCGGGTTATGAATTTTGTCTGCCCTATAAACGGGTCATGGCTGTGTGGGTTTTTAATATTGTCTGCCCTATAAACGGGTCATGGCAGTGCGGGTTATGAATGTTGTCTGCTCTGTAAACGGGTCATGGCAAGAGAAAATGTGTCTGCCCTATAAACGGGTTATGGCAGTGTGGGTTATGAATATTGTCTGCCCTATAAACGGGTCATGGCAAGAGAAAATGTGTCTGCCCTATAAACGGGACATGGCAGTGCGGGTTATGAATGTTGTCTGCCCTATAAACGGGTCATGGCAAGAGAAAATGTGTCTGCCCTATAAACGGGTCATGGCAGTGTGGGTTATGAATGTTGTCTGCCCTATAAACGGGTCATGGCAAGAGAAAATGTGTCTGCCCTATAAACGGGGTCATGGCAAGAGAAAATGAGTCTGCCCTATAAACGGTTCATGGCAGTGCGGGTTATGAATTTTGTCTGCCCTGTAAACGGGTCATGGCAGTGCGGGTTATGAATGTTGTCTGCCCTATAAACGGGTCATGGCAGTATGGGTTATGAATGTTGTCTGCCCTATAAACGGGTCATGGCAGTGTGGGTTATGAATGTTGTCAGGCCTATAAACGGGTCATGGCAAGAGAAAATGAGTCTGCCCTATAAACGGGTCATGGCAGCGCGGGTTATGAATGTTGTCTGCCCTATAAACGGGTCATGGCAGCGCGGGTTATGAATGTTGTCTGCCCTATAAACGGGTCATGGCAGTATAGGTTATGAATGTTGTCTGCCCTATAAACGGGTCATGGCAGTGTGGGTTATGAATGTTGTCTGCCATATAAACGGGTCATGGCAAGAGAAAATGTGTCTGCCCTATAAACGGGTCATGGCAGTGTGGGTTATGAATGTCGTCTGCCTTATAAACGGGTTATGGCAAGAGAAAATGTGTCTGCTCTATAAACGGGTCATGGCAAGAGAAAATGAGTCTGCCCTATAAACGGGTCATGGCAGTGCGGGTTATGAATGTTGTCTGCTCTATAAACGGGTCATGGCAAGAGAAAATGTGTCTGCCTTATAAACGGGTCATGGCAGTGTGGGTTATGAATGTTGTCTGCCCTATAAACGGGTCATGGCAAGAGAAAATGTGTCTGCCCTATAAACGGGTCATGGCAAGAGAAAATGAGTCTGCCCTATAAACGGGTCATGGCAGTGCGGGTTATGAAATTTGTCTGCCCTGTAAACGGGTCATGGCAGTGCGGGTTATGAATATTGTCTGCCCTATAAACGGGTCATGGCAGTGTGGGTTATGAATGTTATCTGCCCCATAAACGGATCATGGCAGTGCGGGTTATGAATGCTGTTTGCCCTACAAACGGGTCATGGCAGTGTGGGTTATGAATGTTGTCTGCCCTATAAACGGGTCATGGCAAGAGAAAATGAGTCTGCCCTATAAACGGGTCATGGCAGCGCGGGTTATGAATGTTGTCTGCCCTATAAACGGGTCATGGCAGTGTGGGTTATGAATGTTGTCTGCCCTATTAACAGGTCATGGCAGTGTGGTTATGAATGTTGTCTGCCCTATAAACGGGTCATGGCAAGAGAAAATGTGTCTGCCCTATAAACGGGTCATGGCAGTGTGGGTTATGAATGTTGTCTGCCCTATAAACGGGTCATAGCAAGAGAAAATGTGTCTGCCTTATAAACGGGTCATGGCAAGAGAAAATATGTCTGCCCTCTAAACGGGTCATGGCAAGAGAAAATGAGTCTGCCCTATAAACGGGTCATGGCAGTGCGGGTTATGAATTTTGTCTGCCCTATAACCGGTCATGGCAGTGTGGGTTATGAATGTTGTCTGCCCTATAAACGGGTCATGGCAGTGTGGGTTATGAATGTTGTCTGCCCTATAAACGGGTCATGGCAAGAGAAAATGAGTCTGCCCTATAAACGGGTCATGGCAAGAGAAAATGAGTCTGCCCTATTAACGGTTCATGGCAGTGCGGGTTATGAATGTTGTCTGCCCCATGAACGGGTCATGGCAGTGCGGGTTATGAATGCTGTTTGCCCAATAAACGGGTCATGGCAGCGTGGGTTATGAATGTTGTCTGCCCTATAAACGGGTCATGGCAAGAGAAAATGCGTCTGCCCAATAAACGGGTCATGGCAGCGCGGGTTATGAATGTTGTCTGCCCTATAAACGGGTCATGGCAGTGTGGGTTATGAATGTTGTCTGCCCTATAAATGGGTCATGGCAGTGTGGGTTATGAATGTTGTCTGCCCTATAAACGGGTCATGGCAAGAGAAAATGTGTCTGCCCTATAAACGGGTCATGGCAGTGTGGGTTATGAATGTTGTCTGCCCTATAAACGGGTCATAGCAAGAGAAAATGTGTCTGCCTTATAAACGGGTCATGGCAAGAGAAAATATGTCTGCCCTATAAACGGGTCATGGCAAGAGAAAATGAGTCTGCCCTATAAACGGGTCATGGCAGTGCGGGTTATGAATTTTGTCTGCCCTATAACCGGTCATGGCAGTGCGGGTTATGAATGTTGTCTGCCCTATAAACGGGTCATGGCAGTGTGGGTTATGAATGTTGTCTGCCCTATAAACGGGTCATGGCAAGAGAAAATGTGTCTGGCCTATAAACGAGTCATGGCAAGAGAAAATGAATCTGCCCTATAAACGGGTCATTGTAGTGCGGGTTATGAATTTTGTCTGCCCTATAAACGGGTCATGGCAGTGCGGGTTATGAATGTTGTCTGCCCTATAAACGGGTCATGGCAGTGCGGGTTATGAATTTTGTCTGCCTTATAAACGGGTCATGGCAGTATGAGTTATGAATGTTGTCTGCTCTATAAACGGGTCATGGCAGTGTGGGTTGTGAATGTTGTCTGCCCCATAAACGGGTCATGGTAGTGTGGGTTATGAATGTTGTCTGCCCTATAAACGGGTCATGGCAAGAGAAAATGTGTCTGCCCTATAAACGGGTCATGGCAAGAGAAAATGAGTCTGCCCTATAAACTTGTCATGGCAGTGCGGGTTATGAATGCTGTTTGCCCTATAAACGGGTCATGGCAGTGTGGGTTATGAATGTTGTCTGCCCTATAAACGGGTCATGGCAGTGTGGGTTATAAATGTTGTCTGCCCTATAAGCGGATCATGGCAAGAGAAAATGCGTCTGCCCTATAAACGGGTCATGGCAGTGTGGGTTATGAATGTGTATTCTCCCCTATAAACTGGTTTTACAAGTGTGAAAGTTGTCATAACCCGACATCTTTTAAACTTGCCATAGCACGTTTATAGGGCAGACAAGTGTTGGTGTAAAAGTTGTATGCCCAAAATTTGTGTACGCACACCACAGCAGGTAAAATGGTTTGCATTATTTATACTGAATAGCACTGGATATGATGGGCTGGCAAATGTGTGGAAAATCGATGCAAAAAATAAATAAACGTGATAGATTAATTCCATGTCGCATGACCTGGTAGTCCCTACCTCATCATCATATTCATATTCATCTCTAATTCGGGGCATATTTTAGAGAAGTTCAGTCTTGCATCGTGCCTTTAAAACTAAATTAGTCAAGTTTTGCTACCAAGACACAAATCATGTGCATCCAGAGCACATAGACAAAGGAATTCATCTCACAAATCTGATCCGCCTTCTGTGAGCCCTTTTTAGCCTACTTTCCCGTTAAAAATAAAAGAAAGACGAAAAAAGTATTAAAAGTAGCTTAATGCATCTAAAAAATATCGCCAAGTCCAAAAAATATCGCCAAGTTAAAAAAATACGCAAGTCCAAAAATATCGCCAGTTAAAAAATAAAAGGAAAATGAATATCGAAAAATTAAAAATTTGAAAGTAGGGTATTGAGATGGGGAATTTGTGTGTCGGTCGGTCGTCGTCGGTCTGTCGGTCGGTCTGTCTGTCCCCCCCCCCTAATAACTTTTGAATGAACATTCCGATTTGGACAAACTTTTTTTTGTTGGAAAGATCTCGGCGAGTACAGCTCATTCCCATATTTGATTTTTCGATTTGAACAATTTTTGGTTCAACTTTGAGCCGTTCAAACAACCTGTCCCGCGATGCTAACTTTTTAGTGAACAGTCCGATTTGAACAAACTTTTTTTTGTTCGAAAGATCTTATCAAGGATACTTCATTCCTGTATCTACATTTCCGATTTGAACAATTTTTCGTTCAACATTGAACCGCTCAAGCAAGCTGTCACCCCTAATAACTTTTGAGTGAACATTCCGATTTAAATAAACTTGTTTTTTTGTTCGAAGGATCTCAGCAAGGATACTTCATTACCGTATTTAATTTTTCAATTTGAACATTTTTTCGTTCAACATTGAACCGTTCAAGCAACCTTTCCCCACCTAATAACTTCTGAGTGAACCATTCCGATTGGAACAAACTTTTTTTTGTTGGAAAGATCTCGGCGAGTACAGCTCATTCCCATATTTGATTTTTCGATTTGAACAATTTTTGGTTCAACTTTGAACCGTTCAAACAACCTGTCCCGCGATGCTAACTTTTGAGTGAACAGTCCGATTTGAACAAACTTTTTTTTGTTCGAAAGATCTTATCAAGGATACTTCATTCCCGTATTTATATTTCCGATTTGAACAATTTTTCGTTCAACATTGAACCGCTCAAGCAAGCTGTCACCCCTAATAATTTTTGAGTGAACAGTCCGATTTAAATAAACTTTTTTTTTGTTCGAAGGATCTCAGCAAGGATACTTCATTACAGTATTTAAATTTTCAATTTGAACATTTTTTCGTTCAACATTGAACCGTTCAAGCAACCTTTCCCCACCTAATAACTTCTGAGTGAACCATCCGAATGGAATAAACTTCTTTTTGTTTGAAAGATCTCGGAGAGGTTCATTCCCTTATTTCGCTTTTTGGTTTGAACCATTTTTCGTTCAATATTGAACCGTTCAGAAAAAAATTTAACATTAGCGCCTACGGGGAATTTAAGTTGAATGTTGATCCTGAACTTAAAGTCGGATTTCCTTCAAACTAACTTTGTAAAAAAATGGTTTTGATAAATAATGTTTGTAAAGTACTTTTCTGAATAATCTTCTGTGAGGACTCTGATTCCGACTCCGACTCCACAAACATGGCGGAAATGCAGGCTCAGAAAAAAATGACTGACTGTGCAGACGATTTTTTGTTTATTTATTCATTTGTGTTATTTTATTTATTACTATTATTTTTTTTGGCAGACGATTTTTTTTGTAACAAAAGTGTTTCATTCACGAGGGCATTTTATTCTTTATTTATATTTAACAACTGGCAACGGATTAAAAGTGAAAATCGAGACATTTTATCAACGGACGAGTTTTTTTTTTTCTTCTTTCTTTGATAAAATGTGTTTTGATGTACTTTGTACTTTTAATTTTATTTTTTTTTTTTTTTTGAAAACGATTGAGGAATTTTTCTACGGAAGAACTGTAACAGTTACATTCTTTAAAAGGTGCGACAAAACTTCATTTATTCATTTATTTACTTTTTATGTGTCTATTTCATCTGATGAGAGGGGTATATTTTGCTTTTAGAAATCAGCTTTAAGTGCTAAAAAGGTATGTTTGACATAATTTTTAGTCTCAGATAATTAAGAGAATAATGATCAGATGCTAGAATGCCGATGTTGATGTACGGGAAAGTAGGCTCGTTTAGTTCTTGACAGAACTTCTTGTTAATGATCTTAGCTCCTCCAAATTTTGGTTTTGGATGCTGAATAGTTGTATTTAGATAGGTTAGCCTCAAAGGCACCTGTATAAAATTTCTTTTCAAATCGGTATGGTAAGTTGAAGACGACGATGTCACTTGACTTGGAATATCTCAGTGATGTTTAGTTTTTGACGTATTTTTTCTACCTGTTTCCTGTCAAAACTAGCGCCACCCGTCTTAACTAATGGCGAACCTTTTTTACCTGCTGTTGTGTGCTATAAATGGGCTCTCTCTCGCTCCATAACGGCAGTAGGCATTGGGGGCCTGCCTAAGCAAAACTCCCCAATGGCAGTAGGCAAGGGGGCCTGCCTGATCAAAACTCCCCGACGAGAAACGTCGCATGGTGACCTCCTCGTGGTGTTTCTTGGGTAACGCTGACAACCATGCAATCTTATCTCCACAGCAAAAAGGAAAAGCACTGATCTTGTTCCTTTTCTAATTGACCAAGAACATTATGTTTTTGGATAATATTTTTTTTAATATACACTAATTTTAACATTCTTCACTGCACTGTTTTCTTTCTTTTATTAATTAATTTTATTTCAGAAAGATATTTTCTTTTCTTTTATGATTTTTTAAATTTTATTCATTAGTATTTTTTAAATTTATTGTTTATTTATTCATATTTTTTTCATAACCTTCACCTAAAAATTTTTACTTTTTATGTATTTTTTCTCGAATTGAGCAAAATTATTTTTCTTCTGTATACATCAAAATTAAATTTTTACCCATGTGGGTTGTTTTGTTAATTTTCACGTACGTTATCCCATAAGTTGTTAAATTTAACTCTGTTGAACATGTACAAAGGTATGGCGCATTTAGAAAAAAAAATCTTACTTCGAGCAGCTTCCAGGTTAACCTGCATAACTTCTAGTTTCGCAACAATCGTCATTCAATCACGTTCATTCCATCAGTCACGCTCAATCGCTCACTCACGTTCATTCCATCAGTCACGCTCAATCACTCACTCACGTTCATGTCATCAGTCACATTCCATCAATCACATTTATTTCATCAATCACGTTTAGTCATTCAATCACGCAATCA